>JAPTYQ010017353.1:0-12219 GCA_029814465.1 Ostorhinchus cyanosoma
TCTCATTCTATTTGTCCAAACTAATGGAGCTTTAGTTGAACCAGGCATTAAAATGAACAAACTGAAGGAAACAAAGGCTGGGACAAGAATTTTTTCTGTGACTGTATTTACAACGTGGTGAAAAAAAGAGTTCTGATCAGTGGTATATTCAGACGGCCTTCATCACATAGATGTAGTTCATTTGTATAATCATTATAGACATAAAATGCATGGATATAAAAGCAAATTTCTGCCTTTTATCTTTACACAGAGCAGAATGTACACAACAATGTTTTATGGGAAGTGGGTCGGCAGCAATGAAGAATATAATCCACCTAAAGCAGGATGGAAAGAGCAGGAATAATACTAGAACTCTGTGTATAGTCACTGCTTTTTTTGTCAACACATTTCCATATGTTTATGGAACCATGACCATGTGTATATGATGGAAATAAAAATGTCATAAGGGACTTTTTTCATTCTAAACAAAATATAACAAATACTCAGTCAGTTCCTGTTTCTAAATGTGTCAGTGTATTTGCAGTTCTGTCATTTATAATGTACCTGTTTAAATGATAAACTGACGTATGCTATTGTTAAAAATGCACTTAGATTGTTCATAGATTTTCAGATTATTCACAATTTTTGTGAAAGGATAGTTTTAAGTGAAAAGATTTTCCTTATGTAATTTTTCTTTTTTGTACTACAACAAACAGACAGATTTGGAGTTGTCATTATTCATGGTGAGTGTGTTATTATTTGACTGGTTGTTCTGCATGTGGAACCTGAACTAACATGAGTTTGACACCCGTGTTCTAAATTAACAGCCTCAGTTCTGTTTGTTTGGATAATAATAGTTCAAATAGTTGGTGTTACCGTCAGGACACTGAAAATAATGTGACATTAATCAAATCCTTTCCATGCTTGAGACCAGGAAATGTTTTTTTTTTTTTTACCTTAATTGCCTGTTGTCACAAATATGCAACAGACCCAAAACCCCACCTGTTTAATTTGTTATAGTCAAATGAACAACCTCCACTTTATTCAGCATCTCTTTGAACTTTTTTTCTAAATATACTTGTATGTACATTAAAGGGTTAATGCTGTCGGGCCTCAGACAGTTGGGCGGCCAAGTCAAAGTGAATGAATCTTTTGGAATCTAAACGTAAAAGGCTTGGATTCTCCAAGGTCGACTTCAGTGGTCTGTCAATAGCTTGTTGGTTCTCCAGCCTTTGCAGGCTTCTGTAACTTCCTTTTGCAGCCGTTCGTGGGTCGTAGGTGGTGGAATCGCTGAGTACGCCGCTCATTTAGCTGCGGTGTTAAGAACCACAGTGCGCGTCCCTCTGTCAGCTGACAGGATGGTAAGGTCCCCCTTTAGAGAAGCTGAAGCTCTTCTTTCTTCAGTGGTGGGGTTGGATGGAGGTGGTTTAAGGCTGCAGTCACCTTCAGTGTGATGGATTCAGTGTTTGTTAACCTGTTTCTGATTGTAGAGTCTGTGATAAGATCTGAGGGTTTATGTAAAGTCCAGTCTCTGGCCAACACTGAGACTCTCCAGCTGAGTTTGACAGATTTCAGATCAGTGTTTCCTGACCGTCTGTCTGCACTGTGTGGTTTGGTTTGCACTGACACAAGTCCATGTACCCGCCTCTCCTCACTCTTGGTACGTTGAGTAATGGTGCGTTCCAAGGTCCTGGGAGGTGGGAACTCCCCGACATCCAACGAGGTAAAATGCATTGGAACGCCTGCCGAAGCCAGAGGTCCTAGTTGCAAAGTGGGACCAGATCAAAACACCCCGACCTGTGTGCAACGTGTGCAATGGAAAAGAACTTCACAAAGTCTAATTAGCTACTCCGTCATTTGGATTCTTCCATCTCATTTGCATTTATGAGAACACTGAGCTGTCAACAGTCAAAATGCCTCTTCAGTAACAAAGCAAATAGTTTCGATCTGCAGTCCGCCATGTTCGTTGTTTAAGTTCAACATGGATCATCTGGAATACTTTGAGGTGGGAGGTAGTTAGCTCCAACTGAGAAATGTCCCACCTCCAGCACTTTGGAATGCAGTGTAAGTTTCAGTTAAGCTCAATGGGACCTCATTTAGGAAAAACCTTGTATTAGAGTCAACAGTGAATCAAAAGTCATTATTGTTCCCCTTTGAATTGGGCCATAATTTATGATGTTTTTTAAGTCTAAAAGATAATTTTACAAAAAGAAAGTTGTGGTTTTTCCTAAAACTGTTGAAGTATCAGACTGTGAACACAAAGATGAGACAGTCCAAAGTCTCTTTTCATCATTGGATGGTTCTGTTTCCACAGTACATTCCAGAACTTGTCACCAGTGATCAGAATAAAAAGGTTTTTCCCACCATAAGATCTCATGGTGCACAGCTAGAAGAGGTAGGACTTCTGCTCTCCATACCATCAAAGAACTTACACTCACAAAAAAAAGAAAGAAAGACAATAGATCGTTTCATAGCCACAGAGTCATTTCTCCCTCATGTAGGACGAAGATCAGTCAAACATGGACCAGTTCCATTTCTTCCCTCTTTAGCTAGAGCTGCCAAATGACTTCTACTCTGAACAGTTCTTTTAATTTGTAGTAATGTAGTTTGCAGACTGTCAGTGGAATGACGGGTCTATTCTATCTCATTGGCTCATGTCTTCTTCAGCAGGCAGAGTTTGGTTTTCACAGAATGAAGAGAGTGAGTGAATAAAAGTGTTAGTGACGACAAACTGTTCTGCTCTTTTTGTTTTGGTGCAGTGAATGAAAGTGGGATTACAGCCACGGGTTTGATTATTATGTCATAGTAGTGCCCACAAGACTTCTGAAAACTACACTTATATATATATATATATATATGTAACCCAGCACAGAGACCGAGGAGATGGTAACGGACCTTCTACCAACTGAAGACCTGCACATGAACACGTTACTCTAAACCGGGGGTTCCCTAACTTTTACACTTGCGACCCGGTGCCGGAGACTGGCGACGCCCACTATCCCCGAGTGACGGAAACATTTAAAAAAAACACAGACACAGGAGTCACACAATGATACTGTGGCATATTTGCTGCATTGCATTGTGGGTACTTGACATTTTACCCATTGTGTCCTGTTTTATGTGCAGGAGTTCAAGAGGGGGTTTATGCTAATTTAGGTTAATGTGTCTGTTATACAACATTTATTGACCTTTTTGTGTTTATTTTTATTTGTATTAATGTGACACCATTAGTCAAACCTGTAGAGCCAACAAAGCCCGACCTGTTTGTGGCTTTTAAGCTGAAAACCAAAACCTTTGCTTTATCCAAGTAGAAGCACATCCGACACACCTTAAAGCTCACAATATCAATATCAATATCTTTCCTTCAAGGCAAGGGAAAGTTTATTAATATAGTACAATTCATACACAGGACAATTCACAGTGCTTTACAAAAATGGAGAAGAGACAAGTTAAAAACACACAATTACAGTTAAAACATAATCAATCAAATATAAATATCAATCAATTAAAATAAAGTTAAAGAGAAGAGGTGAACAGAGCTGTTTTCAGCCTGGACTTTAACACTGTCAGAGTAGAGCTGTTTTCAGCCTGGACTTTAACACTGTCAGAGTAGAGCCGTTTTCAGCCTGGACTTTAACACTGTCAGAGTAGAGCTGAGATGGAAATGATTATCCATGCTTTTATTTTGTCTCATTTAGACGACTGTAACTCCCTTTTCACATCCCTCAGCAAATCATCCTTGGACCTACTCCAGTTAGTGCAGAATGCTGCAGCCAGGCTGATCACAAACTCCAGGACATTCTGTCACATCACCCCAGTTTCAGCACATTTACACTGGCTGCCGGTCAGTTTTAGGGTGCAGTTCAAGGTGCTGGTGCTCACCTATAGGGCGCTGCACAGTCAGGCTCCGCCTACCTCATTGAACTGTTGCACCAGGACGTTCCTATGCAGCCACTGAGGTCAGCTGAGCAGAGTCTGCTGCTCGTCCCCCGTACCAGGCTCAAAACCAAAGGGGTGGAGCCTTTTTAGCAGTGGCCCCCAGATGGTGGAATACCTGATGAGCAGCAGCTTCAGTGGACGTTTTTAAGAAGCATCTTAAGACACTTTAATCTATTGCTTTATGAGTATTTCTTGATTTTAGTGGGTATTTTTGGAATGTTATTTTTTATGCCTGTACTTTGTACTCTTCTGTTTCACTGTCCTTTAATCTGTAACACATTCTGTATTCTTATTGTTTTGCTCTTTTATCCTTTTTAATCTGTAAAGCACTTTGTGAGGCATCTATGTGATAAGGGTTATTTAAATACATTTTACTTACTTACTTATTTTGTAGAATCTGCTTGCACATACATACAGCTTATGCACTGATTGGTTTGTTGGTCAGTTTCAGCCCATGAAGATGTCAGCTGACAACAAAAAAAGACAGAAAGATTGATTAAGAATCTAGAGATTTTAACAAGAATGGAGGTATTTCTTCACTGAAGTCAGAAAAGGAACTGAGATGCACAAACAAACAAAGCTGCATTTATGGTTTTTCATGTAAAGTTAACACGGAGGGAAAAAAACGGTAATACTGAGCTGGTTTTGCACATTTTTGAAAATGTTTTTGTGAATATTCATTAAATAGTTTTATTCTGTGCTCCATATTTTCATTGTATCATTGTATTGTTTCATTTACTGTTTTTATAGACACATGTTGATCAGAGCTGCAGGTGAAATGATCCAGCCCTTAATAACTGTCAAAGTTTCTCATGTGGCCCCATGGGAAAATGAACTGCCCACCCCTGGTCTAAACTATTAACTCCTTGTTTATAACATGGGTTTTCATTTAACTGCAATTACTTTCATATATACAAAAATGGGCCACATGGTGGTGCAGTGGGTAGAACTGGTGCCTCACAGCAACAAGCTCTGAGATGAACTGGAGACATGTCCAGGAGTAACTGGGACCAGTGACCCCATGACCCCAGTGAGGATAAAGCAGGTTCAGAGAATGAATGAATGAATGAATGAATGAATATACAATAACAAATGCCATTTTTGTGTCAGTACGTAAACAGCTAACACATAAAAACTACAGGTAGCTAATGGCTTAAATGTTATAACTTCCTATTGTTTCCTCATCTGTCATAGTACTTTCGTAGATTCATATCAGTTTAAAATTACAAGAGCATTTAGCTTTTAACTCCTACCAGGTCTAAGCCAGTCTGTGCACAATAGCAGTTTGACATGCTGGCCCGTATTTGACCACATATGTTCATATATTCACTTCACTGAACAGACAGCTAGATTTCAAAAGTCAGGAAGTCAAAAGCTTCTCCTCAATTCCTGAGTTTTCATCTCCTCTGCTCCTCAATGCTCAAGGACCCAAAAATCGATTTCTGCATGCCATCTTGAAGGATGTTTCAATTTCCTTTAATGCACATCAAGGACCAAGGACTGGGAGGGCTGGCCAGAGGAGCTATGACCCATGGGAAGTCTTTTAAATAATCAGACTCTTCAGTAAAACCAAATGCTCTAACTTGCAACGTATACAGTTAAAAATTCTACATAGAATTCATTACACCAGACACAGAATGTATAGAATGGGTCTCCAGCAGTTCTACATGCCATCAGGCACTGCACCCCTGTGGAAGAATTCTGGTAAGAGATAAGTGATGGACTATCCTCCAAACTGGGCTGCGTGGTTCCAACATGCCCTTCGCTCGGCCTGCTGGGTGATCTTTCAAATATTAATCCTTTCCCCACCATTGATGAGATTTTCCATCAATTCATGTTTTAACTTTTATTCTGTAGTTGGCGCTGTTGCAGATCATATAAATTACTTTCTTTAGTCCAAAATAAAACAAAGAAGCAACTTTTCCAGAAAAATGAAGGACTGGTTGCAAAGTGTTCAAACACAAATCACCGATATCCCATAGCAACGTATGCAGCAGCTTTCCCTTTGGATTGGAAAATGGCGGATCAGGGAACAGTGAACAGTGTCACTTTATCCTCAAGAGGGTCACGGGGATGCTGGAGCTAGCTGTGTTTCAGGTCACCCTAGACGTGTTGCCAGTTCATCGCAGAGCTGACATTTTGGGTGTATTCATTCACTACTTTGGTCTGTTTAAAACGGACCGGGAGTTTGTATTCAGGCCTAAAAAAGTCTGGACTTCCCAGGAAAACAAACACGCCAACTCTGATTCAAATCAAACAATCGGACCAAGACCACCTCTTCCAAAAAGACTCTGAGCTGGTTCACTTCTGGTGTGAATAGAACCGGCCTCGAGCCAAAACGAACCAATAAACCATGGGCCTTTTTGTGCTTGACAAGTCACTGTAGTCTCTGGAAGTAGTGGAGCCTCATGGGTAATCAGAGCTAATAACAGCAGCCATGAGCCGTGGACAGACGTGGACCAATGAGGAGACTGACCGCCTCACTGACATTTGATCCGATTCCTATACTATTAACTGGCTCCAAACGTTTGTTTTCATCAACACCGGCCGTCCCTGATTGATCCCGCCCCCAAATTTACTGTCCAATGCCAGTGCAGCGTTCGTCACATGCGTGCTTTTGTTTACAAATTTTGGTCCACTCGCAAAAATGTGAGATGAGAATGCAATCTGACCCAAATGGAAAAAATGAAGTCCACATTTGATCCAAATCAAATAAGCAGGTTAAAGGACTTTCCAGGTGACGAACAACCATTCACCCTCACATTTGCACCTACGGGCAATTTAGATGAACTAATGACCCTATTAGGGCATGTTTTTGGATGGTGAGAGGAAGCTGGAGAACCTGGAGAAACCCAGCTGGTCTTAGAATCAAACCCATGACCTTCATGCTTTGAGCAACTGTGCACCACTGACATGTTAACATTCCATTAAATGTTAACTCTAACTCGAGATAATGAGGGAGAAGCACTTGATAAGAGTTTCACTTTCTGTATCTTTAGATTGTTCCTTCTGTGGTGTGCCATACCTGTGGACATTTCAATCTAACATTTGGTACAAATAACATTTGTATGTACTAACAAGGGAATGGCTAACAGGGAAAAAGTTGAATTCAGTTAAAAACAAAACAAAACATTGTCTCCAGAGGCAATTTAAAGGCATGTGTGAGCAACTCAATTACATAACACTTCTATACTACCAAAGATATGTATGACAAAAAAGTTAAAAGACCCCCCCCCCCCAATATAATATAGAACAAATAATCATAAAAAGAACTATGCACCATAAATAGAATAAGGTGGATAAAGTGGAGACAGGATGACAGAATGTAAACACTAGCTGTGTATGTAACTTTGTTATTACTGAGGTAATATAGAATAATTATCTATAAATAAGAACAGAAGCAGTTTAGTAAAAAAAATACTGTTCTGGAGGCAGGTGGAGTAGAACCAGCAGGTCATGGAGAATGTGATGATCCTCTCTATGAAGGAGAAGGAAAATGTCCTGATTCCAAAGGAACTGAGTGTCTTGAGGAGGTGTTGCTGCAGCTGATCCTTCCTGAGTAGATCCCTGGGAAATTGGAGGAGAATTTCAGTAAGTGGAGGAAAACGGTACGCAGGTATTTGTATTCATTAAGTAGCTCCACTTGCTTCGCATGGATGATGGTGGTGACTGCAGCAGCAGGATCCAGCCAGTTGAGGTGTAACTCTGTGATCTGTCAGTCAGAAAATCCAGTCTCCAGAAATGCTACTGGTTGTCCAGATGAAAGTGGGAGGGAAGTTTGGAGGCCAGGATGTGAGGCGGCAGGGTGTTGAACGTCAGCAAACAGGAGTCCAGCTGAAGGTGCTTTTGTGTCGTGTCTATGATGAATGTTGTTGCATCATCAACTCATCTGTCTGTGTGATAGACAAACTAAAGGGCGTCCATCAGGGAGTCCGTTACTCTATGATCTAGTCCTTTAAAATCCTCTCCATGACTGTCTTCACTAGGAAGGTGAGAGCCACAGCAGAAGGTCACTCAGAGCGTTGGTCTTAGTTTTTGGGGGGTGGGGAAATGTGTGGAGTGTTTCCATGTCTGAGGGACTGTGCTCTGTCCATGGAGCTCCAGAACAGGATCTGAAACACCCCCTAACTGCTGAACACAGTGTCTCAAGATGCATCCACTAACGTTGCCTGGACCAGATGAGGTGCTCTCTCTGGACCTCCTCAGGTCTCACACCACACCCTGGACAGAAGGTAAATGTAGACATATTGGGTTTGATTGTGGATCGTATCTCCTCCAGCTGGATGATGTTGTTTGACTCAGATCTGGTGTAAAAGGAGTTGACATAACGTGGGGCTGCTGCCGTCACCTGGATGGTTCTGGGGTCACCGAGTTCACCGAGGCACTGCCGACCGGAGCGGAGGTTCCCTTCTGGGAATTTTTGCTTCATTTTGGAGTTGTTGCCCCTTGACCTCCTGTTGACCTCCTTTTTTCCAGTTCAGAGCCAGTGAAGAAAGTCCTTTTCTTTTTGTTCAGGATCTGATTGAGCTCTTTTATTATCCTGCATTTAGTGTTGGGGAAGATGGGATAATGTTCTTGACCAAGATGGTGATGTATGATGAAAATGTGCTGCTCATTGATGCTATTGGAAGAGGAACGAAGACTTGTCCAAACCTGAATTCAAAGCATCCTTAAGAATCATTTATGCTCTATGTTAAAGACACAGATGGAGATGAACAGAACATTCTATCCGTCCTCTGTGTCCATTCCGTACATAATTCTGTCCGTTTTCCGAGAGCTTGCAGATGCGTATCTGGACAGAGAATATGGAGTAGTACCACCTGGAACCGTGGAGGCAGTGATGAGGTTTGAAGAGAATAATTTAGATGAATAGCAGAACTTTTCAAAGACTGACTGTGCGACTTAATGAAAAACTACAGACATGTTAATGACGACTATATCAACATTAACATCCACATTAGTAAAACCTCCTCTGTCGTCACCATGGTTTTTATTATTGACTTTCTTCTTCTCTAAAAATGTTACTGTTCTTCGTGGTATTTGTCAAGTATAGTAATTAAGAGTGGTGCCCTCTGGTGGATTCAATTTTCAATTCAGTTTTATTTGTAGAGCCCTATATTGCAACAAGGTTGTCTCACAGGGCTTTACAGAGTTAATTGGATATAAACAAACAACAGTCAAAATTGATTCCAATGTAGAGGACCCACGGAAGTATGAAGGCAGTGACGCTTGACAATGTCAGAAACAGACAAACTTATTCATGTACTTAAAGCTAACATGAATGAGCTTTTATAGGATCTTAATAGTTTCCGATGTCCAGTGTTTGATGTTTTTAATGACCTCGGTCCTCCTGATGACTGGTATAGCAGGACGGTGATGGGCAGAGCTGAGGGGGAGGGGGATGCATCTGGTCCTGAACTATAGCGGTGTCTTCCTGCGGTAAGTGGTGCATGTGATGCACAGCTGAAAATCATTTGTCAGTAGAGCAGTGATCGAAGTCTCCCAGGATGAATTTAGGAGCGTCTGGTGATAACTTCTATTTTGTTTAAAGTTCAGGTAATGTGCTCTGTAGTTATAGTTGCAGTGGCTCTGGGGTGGATATAAACTAGAATGAGAAAAGGCTGTCTGAGAAAATTGTCTGTGGAGGTAAAAGAGGCGAAGGGAACGGCGACTACGCCTGCAGTGCACAGGTTCCCCCACGACGGCCACGGAACACCAGTATGCGTTCACATACGGACACACACCGCTGCGGTGAGTTCACTGTCCAGAGGAAAGGCAAGGCCATCAGTGTTCTGCAGGTCATCATCCTCAGTCTGATTCAGCCACGTTTCTGTGAATGCAACAATAGCAGCAGTTCTGTGTTCTTCTGTCTTGGAACGTGTCCACCCGGTTACAGAGAGTGTGCATGTGGGCCAGGATGATGGGAGGAGCGCACGTTGTGTACATTTGTTCTGTTTACGTCTGGCTCTAACACCAGCTGTGTTTCCACTTCTGGTTACCTTCTGGTACTGCTACAGGTGGAGTGCTGTTGGTTGGAGGAGTCCCTGCGGAGTATTACCTCTGGAAAACTGTCCAGGATGACGGTGTGGGGGGGCTTTAGCTAGGCTCTGTAGCCCAACATCCCACCGCTCATCTACACCAGTGTACGTGAACTGACAAAGAAGCGCCCACTTCAGGCATGTTATTGTCCGAATTAGTGGGCGAATGTCCTTAAGTATAATACACATATGGGAGAAACAAGCTGGTTAAAGTCTGGAGTCACGGTGGAATTAAAGAAAGGGCAGCTGCATGTAAAGTACTGCTAAGAAAAAGCCCATGGATGCACCGTCTTCTGAAACTGGGTAATCAGAACACAACATCCAAAGAGAAAAATGACCATGAATGAAGACAGCGAAGCTTATCCTCTGAACATCTGGTAAATAATGTTGGTGTGTGATCAGCTGGACATGTGTGTGCAGACCTTCAGTGTGATAGGAGTCAAGTGTGGGCTGTTCCGTTTGTTACTTAAATCCACATGGTTTGAGGCCCTTCCATTTGTCTTCAGCAGGGTCAGGGAGCTTACACTAATGCTTTTGCCTTGGTGCAACAGTCCCAGTTAACTCACTACAGCTGGTGGTTTTATTTCTCTTTAATGATGTCGTTTACTTATTTTTCTTTTGCCTCAAGTGATCAAACTCATTGGACACAGAACTCCTCCCTTGAAACCATGCAGCCCATCAGTGGGAATACTGTATGTGCTTATTCTCTGCTTCTGCAGCAGCCAGACAGAGTTTGGCTTTGCTTTTCGCAGCCCTGAGCGAGTAAAGCTACTACCAACTATTCTTCTGTGTTTTTTGTTTTGGTATGGTGACAGCCCACCAAAATGCCTCGTGGTACTCCAGCTGGCTGCTCAGCTATTGTGCAGGAGAAATGGCCGTGAGGCTTCTGTTAGCAGCGTGATATACTCCCAGTTTCTTTCCCCTGATCTGCGAGCTCCCTGTGCGGCCAGTGAGCCGTTGGAAATCATGGCCTCTGATACTGGAGAGTTATCAGGGAATACAGTCTTTGTCTGCCTGCGACAGAGACAGGGAGAGACAGATGGACACACACACAAACAATGACGCTCACGTATATAGACTGTGCCCACTCTGCTTGACTGTGAGTGAAAGCGTGACTGTGACAGTTCTGCTGTGGGGTTATCAGTGGCCAACAGAGCATGCCCAGACACACACATATACATCCCCCTCACATACTTGACACACACACACACACACACACACACACACACACACACACACTCCTGGAGGCTCTCCACTCACTGTTCTACGTACAGTCGGTCTGATGGGAGCAGACTTTACCGTTCCCTCATCCCTCCTTTATTCACTGCCTTGTACCTTTTTGCCCCCTCCTTCCTCCCCTCATCCACACATCTACCTCTTATCTCACACCGTCACCCCTCCCCCTCTCCTCTCCCCCGTCTCCTTCTCCATCCCCCTTGATCCATATTATCCTCTTAAGTAAAACACCCCCCTATCATTTTCCCCCTCCATCATCGGCAACGATACTGCTGAGGTCACGCAGACGAGCCGAGCGCCGCCAGTGTGTGCGTCGTAGGTGCCTCGGCGGATTCAGCTGAGGCAAATACGGGTGTCATCATCTGAGAGATCATACCGCATGAGCAGGAGTGTCTGTCTGGCTCCCTCCCTTAGATTTTTCTCTCACTTTTTCTCTCTGCAATAACAGTTTCACACTCCCTTCCCCTCTCCACTGGGAGACAAACATTAAAGAGCTTTCTCATAATGAGGGAAACTACAGAGAAAAGACCTAAACTACACACACAGACCCAGGCGTGCAACACACACGTGCATGGAGCGCGCACACGCACATCCAAACATGTACACGTCCCACAGTTACGTAAAGGTTACGTAAAAGACATGAATATTAAAAAGAATGCTCGTGCTTGGCTGTCATTAAATGTGTATATACGGCTGTGTGTTTGCACACGTGCATACATTTAGATTTCTGACCATCATTAAAATAGCAACTGTTTTATGGAGGAAATCCTAGTGCTATTAAATTAGAGCTGGTAATGCAGGGAGGGGTTCTCCTGTCAGGCTGTGAAGTTATAGATGATCGTCCTCCGCTCACTGGTGCGTTTAAACTGAGTTAGAATAGAGATAAGAACCATACACTCATTACCTTCACCAAGGAACGGCACAGGTCAGGTTTTCATCTGTTAGCCAGATCAGAAGAACTTAAGTGATGGACAGATGTTCAGGAAATTTTCAGGAAATGTTGATGCTGGCACAAGGAACAAATGTT
>JAPTYQ010017490.1:0-12205 GCA_029814465.1 Ostorhinchus cyanosoma
TTTTACACCAATTATTTACATGTATTGATAGGATTAGTGGATCAACAGGTATTAAACAGTTTAGATCAGTAGATGATGGACGTTTGGGTCTTTATGGGTTAACACCCCTAATAGGGTCCACAGCAGACATGAAGATCTGAGAACAGGGGTATTATTGATTCCTATTAGAACAACTAATCATACACAGGTGTCACAGCTATAACAACTGGAATGTCCTTCTTTAAGACCTAGAACGATTTGTGCGGCATCTTCCAAATGAAATTGTCTCTCCATTTATTCTCTCTTTTGTTCTACATTTTACATCAGGTATTTTCCTATATCTAATTTTCTAATCATGTAGATGTTCATAAAATCTCAGAGCAAATTCAAAGGTTATTATATCCGAACTGAAAATACTAAAGATTAGCAAAATATATGATTAATTGAGGATAAAAACAACTGTATACAACCATCATTTCTCAAATTACATGGGTTTTATTGGTGAATCAATGTTGCACATGTTTCCATGTTCACTATGGAGCCTCTGAAATGGATCCTGCGGCTGAAAAACTGAAAAACTACATTTCACCTGAATTATTTATATGTATTAATAGGATTAGTAGTTCAGAAGTCTTAGATCAGTGGATGCTTTTGGTTGCAGTCAGCTGTCTAGGTCTTTGAGGGTTATTGTGACATGTCCTCCATAACAAGCAAAATGTTCTCAAATCTCAAAATTGCACATTTTAAATTGTATAATTCAGTTTTGTTCTCCACTATATTGTGTAGTCAATGCACCATATGCTGTAAATTCCTGAAGTATTCTGTGAAACAGAACTTTAATTAAATTAAATGCATTTACATTAAGTAACCTTGTCTCAAAAAGAGATGCTTAGATGACACCAACATTAAAGATACCATAATGAAGAGATGTTTTTCATCAAAGTTTGAGGTGTAATGTAAAATTAAAGGTGATTTGTGTGTTGTTACATCAATATGCACACCACTCAATATGTTAGTAATTTCAATTCAAATGAAATATTAATTCAAAAAATCCGAGTAAATCAAACAACTTTGTCTAAATTTCTTACACAGCAGCAGAGAAGACTGCAAAAAATATTATGCTGTTAACCTCAAATTTCTCTGTCTTGTTCAAAAACAAGTAGAAAACTGATTTACTACTTTCATTTTAGCATTGAATGCAACAGAAGGTGGTGAATTCAGGAAAATTAGAAGTTTATTCCTTCTGTTGCTGCTTGTCCAATTTGACAGTTGAGTGATAGTAACACATGGCATTAAAAAAGGAAAAGATCAGTTTACAAGCTTTTTCTGCTTGAAATCAAAATTTCAAATGAAACACGTCTCGAGGACCCAGGTTTCATAAAATACACCATGAAATGTCATAATGTCTAAACTGGCACTTTTGTTCCTCTTTGATGGCCAAACATTGTTGAATTACATATTTTCATTGTTCTACATTTTCTTCTTCTTGTGCAATTTTTGTCTTGTCACATCGTTTTACATCCTTTTTATCTTAATAACCATGTAAAAGATGGTATCTCTTTTAATATCTTTTAAACTAAGGCCTCTTAGATGACTTTACAACTTTTCTAAACTCTTCCAGAGTTCTCATCTATTTTAAATATGAAAATTCACACACCACATATTACTGTTACTTAAATCTGTAATTGTTCTGAAACATTGGAGAAACATATAGACAGGAAGGTCTACAATATGCATTTTATAGATTCGTTAATAATCTGAATTTAATGAATTAAAAACTCCTTCAGCTGTGCTAAGGTAACTTAAGTCACTAGCTTACATTAGTTAGGTTGACATACTGTTGTTAGCAAAATGAAAATGTGTATGAAGACAGTCTTTCAAGTGTTTCCTTTTTACTATTACAATATTTTTTTCAGCCCCAGGTGATACATAACCAGATAAACTTTTACTGTGAATACATTTCCCTAACCGTCTTTTTGTGGTAACCACTGTGTGCTAACCAAGCTAACATATTAGCTACATTTGAGATTTTGATGATTGAATTAACACTTCAGTGTACCTCTTTCTGCTACTTTATAATAGTCAAAGATATTTTCTTTTCTTTCTTGTCTTTTTAGCGAACGCTTCAGGACCAATAAAAGCAGCTCTGTGACTCATTTTGATTCTCAACCGAATGTTTAGGAAAAGCAAGATTATTTCAAGCCCTCCTTGACACACACCTGCTAATAATCACATCACACAGAAGGTCACATTTTGCCAACTATGATCATTAACTTAACAAGTTAACATGCATTAGAATTCAGCAGGTTGATAGTTTAGAGAGGTGGTGCATTTATTTTGCCCAGGAACATTTCCAAGTCTTACACTAACTTATTACATCTATAAACTATAGCTGTGGTGTACTTGAAATAATAAAGCATTGTCAGATGAAGTGAGGGCTGTAAAGACACAAGGTGTGGTTCAAAGCTGATAACCCCAAAGGAATCAAACACACCCTGGCAGATTTATTAGCAGGGTGAAGACAATGCTATTTAATGTCTTTACAGTATCAGTATTTTCATAACACAGTTTGCATCTTGGGAGTTGCACTTGTACATGGAGAGAGAAGAGGCTTAATGTTTAAGCCTGAGATTTAGTCAGAAACACCGGCACATTGTGAACATGAAAACCACCAGTTGGTATTTTTATGAATGACCTAACAATGCACGCTCATGTCCACAGAGACCTTGCATCACATAACATACTGTCTCTGCTTGTAAACATCAGATTTCCATTTGCTAAAGGACTTTGTGTGTGCGGGAAAGAGAGTCCGAGAGCAAGGAAAGTTATTACAGTAATTGTGGGATTATGCAGCTTTTTCAGCTGTTGTTTTTCAGGACTTCTGTATCGGGTTGTGGCTTCATCTGTGGGCCTGCTGCTGTGTATTACAGCTCTGATCTGAGCTGCCTGACAGATGATTGGGCGAACATTAAATCCGTGTTAAGTGCTGGAGCAGGACCAGGGTCAGGAGGAGGGGACGGAGCAGGGCGAGGCCGATGGCTATAGATGGTAGCTGAGTGTAAAGTGACCTCTTTTCAGGATCTTTCACTGTATGTTCACCAAATGTACTTTATCTCAAAAGATCAGACACAGAAAAACAAGGAGTTCCCAGCATCTTCAGACAGCTCAGAGGGTTTATGGCACAGCGGTCACACTAAACTCCCAAAGGCTGCTAGACACAACAGCTCGATCTGATAACACACCAGCACTGAATGATCCATATCCCCAAATGTGTTCCAGTTTGACACCACAGGCCACAGCGGTCAGGGAATTTAATCAACACATTATATAGTACTCAAAGTCCTGCTATAATGGACATTTAAAATACAACATTCATACTTTTATGTTAAAAGAATACATTTAACCCATGGTGTAAATACCTAATATATTTAAAATTGCTCACTTAGTCTCTTAAAAATGAGGGTTGAGGTGAATTTCAGAAGTATGAAGTCTTATCTTGATCCTGTGCTTCTGTATTGACCTTGGAACTGACTTCTTTCACTTCTTTTGACACTAATGTAGGTCAAGGAAATAATCACATAATCGACATCTGTTGTATATTTTAGCATCACAAAAGCAAGGACACGAGAAAAAAGGCAAGCTTGGTTCTAGTACCTATACACACAAATAATTATCATCAGTGAGTGCCTCAACATGAAAAAATTGCTGATCTTTGTGTTTTAGTTGAAATACATTTGTTCTGATATGAATAAAATGTTGACAGTCCTCCCATTTGGGCCAAACATGAAGGTCTTTGACAAAATGTCAAGAAAAGCCTAAGCAAAAACCTCTTTCCTCTGACATCTTCTAAGTCGATCATGTGCAGTACAGAAACAACAGGCTGACTACATCTACTGTCATCTGATTTTCTCTAAAACCACGTGCAGTTGAAGCATCAATGATCCCAGGACTGATAATGAATGAAACGTGAGGATTGCGACCTCAGTGAGGGTTAATACCAGAGGCTTTTCTATCCAGCCTCTACATTCAGATCTTCCACAGAGGTCCAGGGATCACAGGGAATAAACGTCCAATCTGTGATTCAGTCTCTCCGTCAAAGCAACTGTATCCCTTTCTCTCCTTGCAGCACTGGAAAGTCATTCATTCAATCTCCAGTATATGCCAGGTCTTTGAGCTTTCAGACTGGAAAGCAAGGCTTATAAAAGGGATTGGCAGTGCATCCAGCAGCGGCGAGTAAGAGCCTTATAATGACAGACAGATAAATTCCACCTCATGCACCAGCCGCACATGGCCTCTGAGACTGTAAGAGGACTGATTTGGATCAATATCCTGTTCGGAACAGTGACACTTGTCTGTTTGACACGTGTCCGATAGAGTATCAAAGTGTTCTGACATAAAATGCGACCTCTCTTAAACAACAAACTGAATATTAAATTGCCGAAATCCTGCCAGAGCTGTAGATGGAGTAAGTTGCTTGGTGACAGTTGCTATGCCACCACTGGTTTTGGGCTAAGGCTAGAAGGACCTCTTTTCTTGTCGAGATTCATGGACTTAAGATTAAGGCCTTCATTACCACTTTCAACCACCTACAGTATAAAGATTCTAGAAAACAGACCAAATTGCACATAAACAACTTCCAAATATGTATATACAGCATGTACAGTCTATATGAAGCTGAAGCCTGGCAGTAACAGTTTTAATTCACACCATGATCAGAAAAACAGCAGGTGTCTTCACAAATCATCACATTGCCTTCAACACAACACATACAGCAACGGCCCAAAGAGAAGGAAGTGTCAAATATGCAAACGGAAGGCCTAACATCCCAGAGACCCACTTATTATACAACAAAGTTGTCCAACGGTCATGCATTGTGGTGATTATCAAATAAATAATAATTGCCCTGTTTATGTAAAAGGCTGTATTGTATTGCACTGAGGCTCAGTCAATCTGCCAGACCCAAATACAAATCAAGCAGACACACATGGATAACTACATAACTCCCACGCAGCAGCTTTGGGTTGAGGAGCATGAACAGACCAGTATTGTTGAAAAATAACAGACTGCACAGACCAGAGTGTGGACCATAAAGTGTACAACACAAACTGTGACACAACATTTAGGCTATAACGACATGACCTTGTTTGCAAGAAAAAAGTAATTCTTTATTCTTCTATCAGGATGGAATACAGTGTATGGAGGCTGTTGTAAACTAGATTCTTTTCAATGAATGGATAGACTGGACGCTGGATTCTTTCCATGCCACCCAGACTGTGTCACTGAAATATGTCTCTGAACAACATAAATCCTCTAATTCTCACAGTGAATATTACTGTAGATGGAAACAGAGGTAACCCTCAGCTCTCTTATCTACACAATGTTATTGGAAAACATACCAAACACTTTCCATCTGTCAGATGGATCTAATGCGCCATTTTCTCAGATGAATTAATTTAATAACAGAAGTCCAATTTTCAATTTCTTTTCTCCCTTTCTCCCCAAGAATGTTAATTTAACTAGATAAAAAGACTTGGAATGACATCTATCCATCCTAGTAGTCACTGAAAACCCCAGAATCTATGAACATCCAAATAGTCACAGAATAGTTGAATGATGGATCAACCCATTGGAAAACAATGAATCTGACATTGTATAATCACTGAATTATTTGTCAGTTTTCAATTCATTCTCATGAAGAATAACAATATCAGTAAAAGTTAAACATTAAAATTACAGAAGTTTGGAAGTTTTTAGAAACATTTGATAGAATTTAGATGTACAAGTCAACAAAACATATAAGTCCATTCTTTTTTAGATAATTCAATACACTTACATTACATATTATATTACATGGCTTTAGTAATAGCTGTCAAGTCAATAAATCGTGCCTGTACTTATGGTTTAAAGGTTAAAGTCAAGTTTGAGATGATCAAAGAAACTTCCTCCTTCAGCAGATTTATGTAAAACCAGTGTGTTGGTGTCAAACTCAATGTTCTGTAGAGTGGTATTAAGTATTAAGTAAAGTCACAATACGCAAAAAACATATCTGAGCAGAGAGTTTAATAAAATATTACAACACATTTCTTTGAATAAATAAGACAAAATGGTCAAAAAGGGCCAGAAAATCATCTGTGAAACAGTGAGCCCGTTGGCAATTTTTAAGCATGAAGCAGTTGTTGAATGTCAAGTCACATATTGTAGCCAGGCTGCAGACGAAGGCCAGAGAGCCCAAAGACAAACAGTTAGAAGAGAGAAATATTTGTGTGTGAAGGTGCTATGGTTTTGGAGAGTCAACCCACTTACACTTATATCTGAAGCAATCAGTCTACTGTGTGTTTGTTTACTCTTAGGTGTGAGAGATGGTGGTCTGGAAGGCAAAGGTGATGTGGTTTCGTGCATGGTCGAGATAGGGGTCCAAAAAAGTGTGTGCGTCACCAGAGAAATGTCTCCATTGCATCAGTTCGGACATGCTCAGATGCTTCTGTGTTCCCCCCATGCGGTCACCTCTGCGGCCGAGCTGGCAGACTCTCTCAGAGACCTGCTCTTCCTCTTCTACAACAGCTGCAAATGTAGTCAGACGTGAGCACATGCACCATTAATGAGTCTCCATATTGGTGAGTGTGTGTGACAGGTGCCTACCAGAGGAGGATCCATCCATGCTGCAGCTACAGTTCAGCAGGTCATGAGTCAGACATGGTGTGTCCGTCAGGCTGAAGAGATCTCGTAGTTCACTGATGGAGAAGCTGGTGTGCTCCGCCCCTTTGCCCAGGTCAATAACTGTTCCAGAAAGCCCCTGTTTGGACACCTGTCTTTGAAATATACGTTCTTCAATGGTGCCTAAGAAGGAAAACATATGATTGAAAAATTAGATCAAACCAGAGAGTCAGAAAAATAGAAAACATATACATTATAATTAATGTGCACCAGGAGGACAACAATATCTATGGCAGGTACAGATAACAAATAAAAGCACCCAGGACAATTCAGTGAATACATTACACAGAAGAGAATATTTACAGATATGTAGGAAATGTCAAAAGTCATATTTCATATCAACAGGGTTTTTTTTCATCTTTTCACCTTTTGTGATCTGACTTTGAGACAGAAACACTTAAATAACATAATGAATCACTGATGCCTTATGTGTCAATTATTCCGACGCTTTGTGTGTATTTGTGTGTCTTACCTGCAGTCAGCAGCCTGTAGATGTGTACAGTTTTCTTCTGTCCATCTCTCCAAACTCGAGCCATGGCCTAGAAACAAGAGATGGCAATGTAGTAAAAGTACAAAACACAAATATGTACACAGCACCATCTGGTGGTTATGTATGTGTAAAAAAAACATAAAAAAATATTCCAGACTTTGGACTTTTTAGGTCTGTTACTCATATTACCTGAATGTCATTGGCAGGGTTCCAGTCAATGTCATACAGAACCAGGTGGGAGGCACCGACCAGATTAAGCCCCACCCCACCTGCTTTGGAGCTCAGCAGAAACAGGAAGTGCTGAGAGTATGGGCTGTTAAAACCATCCACCAGCCGCTGTCTCTGGTTGGTAGGGGTTTGTCCGTCCAGTCGACAGAAGTTATAACCCATATGCACAAAGAGGTCCTGGAGCATGTCGAGTGTTTGGGTGTAGTTGGACACAATGACAACCCTGTAAGGTACACAGGCAGTGTCATATGTTCAAATATACAGAGTGAGGCTCTGATGTGAACAAAAGGTCAGTTCATATCAATAGCAATGCATAGAAGCATATTTATCTAAACATTTAACGAATATATGGTTATACAAAATGACAAAATCAGGGGTCCCACACCCTTTTATAGTTTTCAGAGATTGAAAATATCATTTCCCTGACCACTGACAACATTTAACAACATTTATCAAAAGTAGTTTATAGAAAAAGACGAGTTAAGAATTAGACATCCTTTTCAATTCTATAAGGTCAGGTATTTCCATGTTCAGTTCTAATGCTCTGGAAAAATATAAGCTTGTGAGCTGTTTCCTAAAGACTGTAATCATATAGATCCAAAATTCTGTAAAACTGTATTGTTTTGGGTCAAATTATGAATGCAATGAAAAGCCCTCTACAAACCTATGGAAACCCCTGAGACCTGTCCCCTTTTTTGACGTTCTTCTCTTTTCTGCAGTCTGACAACTTGCTCTTATATTTAGCAAGTTTCAATACAGTCAATCATTATAGTGACTTTAATCACTACTCTGACAATAATTATTACTTAAGTGTTTAAAGAGTGTATTTATGCTTAAGTCGACAGGAGTGCACAGGCAGCCACATAATTTACAAAATACTATTTTCTGGAGCTCTAGTTTTTTTGGGTTTTTTTTTTACTTTGAGTGCATCAACAGCAACCATGATTTGTGACACAATAAAATAAAATGGTTGAAATAAAATGGATGATTTTCTATTTTTCTAATGATATTCATATACTGTCATGTTACACAGCTCTGATTCAAATAGTACACTGAGGCGACAGGTCAATGACTCACATCCTTGAAATTAGGGGTGTCCAGATCTGGTCCTCGAGGGCCGCTATCCTGCATGCTTTAGATGTATCCCTCTTCCAACACATGTGACTCAAATGATCAGCCTATCACCAAACTCTGCAGAAGCTTGATAATGACCTTCAGGTGTGCTGGAAGAGGAAAACATCTAAAACATGTAGGATAGTGGCCCCCGAGGACCAAGATTAGACATCCCTGCTTTATATGATTCACTAACTCACCTGTCTGAAGGGCTGAGATGTCTGATAGCAGTCAGCAGGTCTGACAGAACTAGTAATTTTCCAGAATCAGAGGTGTTTAATCCACCTGAAGAATAGGATTCTGGAAATAGTTCAACCAGGCCCTCGTATAATGAGGTCTCTACTGAGCTGGAGTCTGTTTTTTGCTGAAAACAGAACAAAAAAAGGACTGGGATTCAGCCAAATCTCCAAACATTGAACTTTGACCTCACAATTCACTGCCAAGAGCAACAACCATTACAGCACATTAACCCCCCCCCCAAACTCATAAGGCAAAGCAAAGCAGTGTCACCTTGGCTGTGGAGTAGAGCAGACCCGGGTGGTTACAGAGCTTTTTCAGGGCTGTAATGCAGGCCAGGTGTGTTTGAGTTTGTGTAGAGGCCTGGAGGCATGCTCTGAACACTCTGTGGCAAAGAAGATGTCTGTAGAGTTCCAGCTGCAGAGAGGAGGGTTCACAGAACAAAGTCCAGTCAAGACGAGGAGGCAGGTAGCGATTGATGATTTCCTGCGTGCGCCTCAGGATGAACATGCCCGTCAGACGAGAGAGCTCAGCTGCTCGCTCCTCTCCCAGAAGCCTCTCCTCCTTTTGGCAGAAACAGATATTAAGTATTTAAGTTGTGATGGGAAGTAGAAGGGAAAAAGATAAAAGTAAGAGGGAGCATCACCTCTGTGCAGGAGGGCTGCCTGGAGCGAAGGATAGGCTCTTCATATACTTTCTTATAAGCGGTCGATGACCCAAGAATCCCAGGGTTTACAAACTCAATGATTGCGTAAAACTCCTGAAGATCATTTTGTACCGGTGTGCCTTTAAAACAGATAACTGATTACTGGAGAAAATGATGACACTGTCGCTTTTAGTGTATGAAATAAGATCCCATCTATTTTACCTTGTTTTGTACATGTTCGTACCTGTTAGTATCACCCTGCGATTACAGCTGAGGCTGCTCAGGGCTGATGATGTTTTGATGCTGCTGTTCTTTAATCTGTGACCCTCATCACAAATTATAATACCAAACTCCACTTTCTGTACCTGAAAAATTAAAAAGACTAAAAAAATAAATCTGCAATCACAAATGTACCTAATCTGGAGTTGTAATAGGTCCAGTGTGCAGCAAGATGAAAGTAAAAACAAAAAAAAAAGTACCTGCTCAAGGCAGCGCAGCAGCATTTCATAGCTGATAACCAGAACACTGTGCAGAGGAGACGCCATAAAATGCTCAATCCGGTGGTCCTGTACACAGATCATCAAAATACACACCAGGTTAATGCAAAAAGTGAATGTGATGCTTCAAGGGTATATTTGTTTTCAAGATTTGCTTTTACTTATCAAAGAGTTGCAATAACATAGTCTTATTAAAAAAATCCTTAAAAAAACAATATAAAAGATTTACTCTCAAACTGCTAACCTAATTAACCTTTCTTTAGAATCCATTTTGTTTCTCACCTGATCCACCGTGAAAACACTGATCCTCTCACGGCCGAGCCACTTGTTAAACTCTGCTCCCCAGTTATGCACCAGGCTGCCAGGAGTGACCACCAGGACCCGCTTCGCCACCGCTCTGCCGCCATACGGCCCCTGTTTCAGTAACGTCCAGGACAGAGCCACACTCTGAAGTGTCTTCCCCAGACCCATTTCATCAGCCAGTATCGCCCCGCAGCGTCCAGCAGCTCTGACATGTCAAATCCACAGAGATTAGATATTAGGATTACTGACATTTACTGTCTTCTAGTAAATGCATCTTTGTTATCAAACATATCTGAAGTTTGCCGTTATTCGAAACTGCATTAAAAAGGACAGCTCCACACCTCATGCCCATAACACACTCATATAGGAACAGTATTCCATCTCTCTGGTGGGGTCGCAAGTGAGTGGTCAGGTACGGATCAACCACGACGTCAACCATAGGAAGTCCCAATGTGTTATTGGACCACTGGTGGTTTGGAGAGGGACGGGGCATCACCAGTGCACCTGGAAATGATGAAAAGGGAGAGTTTGAATGCCCAAATATAAAGAAACATCCTGTACATTAAACCAAAGAGAAGTAAAAAAACAAAAAAAACAAAAACAAAAAACAAAACCCTGATGCATAACTGATATGAATCAGTGTATATCAGTTTTTTGTAATTGTAAGTTTATTTGGAATTGGTTTATTTCAGAATCAGACTCAGCTTTATTGTAATTCAATAAATAGACTTGATAGAACAAAATATAGTGTAAGCCTCAGTGTTTGCAACATGAAAAAAAGATAAAATATTAAATAAAATATTTAAAAGCTACATAGAATAGAATAAAAACTACTCGGAAAAACTCAGGCTCGGAATGAGAGTATTTGAGGATTAGACACCAGTAGAAATGTGAATGGATATACATTGATTCCAGTGTTATTATTGATTCTGCTTATTGGTCTGTTTATTTTTATTTACTGAATACATATCTGTTTAGCAAAAAAAAAAAGGCCTTGCTGTGCCAATGCAACCATTTTATCATCTCCGAGTAGAAAGAGTTTCCCATTTTCAGATCATCATAGATGTATTAATTTGACTATCTTACCCATCAGAAAATATTTTGGCACCAATAAAAGAAATTGCTAAACTCAGAGAAGTAAAATTCTGATGGATTGGACAATTTGGAACAGTCATTATCCAAGGGGTGGTTTATTTTCAGTCTACATGCCTGGAGCCAGAGGGTCATGGCGAGGTCTGCAGGTTTGTTCGTCCTCTGGTTTGGGACCCTGATGCTCTGCTCTGCCCAGCAGCGTCGGTGGGCAGAAAGGTTTGGATGCCAAACGACGAGCAGCAGGTGGAGCTGCTCTCATACTCTGCTCCTCCGTCTCTATCTGGACCTCTTGAAAACAACGTCCACGAGCAAAATCCTCAGCAGAGATGATGCCCATCACCTCCACCTCCTTCCCTCCGATCATCAGACTCTGTCCCTCAGACAACGATGCCAGCTCTGACACTTTATAACCACTGCCTTAAAGGTAAACACACAAAACTCATCATGTCAATCAGAGGAAATTGAATGATTACTTGGAAGACAAAAAAAAGTCAAATGTATAGAAGTATGAAGCAACATAAAGTAAACTGAATCTTTAGATTGGCTAAAGTCATAAAGCAGAGAGTCTTAGAATGAAAATATTAATCATATTGCAACATATATGCAAAACAATGAAATATCAACTTCAAACATATTATGAAATATTAATAAAGTATACTGAAGGTCATGAAAAAATAAATAAAACTGCAAAGCACGTAAAAATAACAGAGATCTTTATTTTTGGTTTATTTTCATGACCTTGTCATTCTGTTAGTTTTCATGTCATTGTTTTCTGTCTTTTTTTATATGCTTTTATAAAAACATATATACTAATGCATTAAGTCAAAAACACCCAATTCCATAAGATAGTGTGAATACCTGCAACTATTTTTTGAATTCAAATTCATCTGAAATGTTTAAAATAAT
>JAPTYQ010017534.1:0-12201 GCA_029814465.1 Ostorhinchus cyanosoma
GTGTGTGTGTGTGTGTGTGTGTGTGTGTGTGTGTGTGTGTGTGTGTGTGTGTGTGTGTGTGTGTGTACCTGTGTGTGCGTATGTGGATATATGTGTCCCTTGCCTATCTGCGTGTGTCCTCATGCGTCCTGTGTTTTTTATAAAAAAAAAAAACACCAAACCCCACCAAAAGGGACTGCAGAACTCTGAAGAGAACGCCAGGATCTCCATCACCTTCTTCCGGCTGTTCCGCGTGATGAGGCTGGTGAAGCTGCTGTCTCGCGGGGAAGGGATTCGGACCCTGCTGTGGACCTTCATCAAATCCTTCCAAGTGAGGGGAGAACCGGACACAACATGCTAGAGCAGGGGGTTGGGTTTACACAGGACAGATGACAGAAAGTGGACATTTAACCCTGCTGTGACACAGTTAGAAAACCATAGTTACATTTCACATATATTTGTTAAACAGCTGCTGTAACCAAAACATGAGATTTATTCACCACTTTGAGATGCTACAATACCATTGTTTAGACCTTTAATCATAATTTTATATATTTTTATAGTTTGTATTTTAGTGGAACGTAGATACACAAAAGAAATGAACATTAAGGTCAACAGGAGTTACACTTACACCCCATACATTATAAGTAAACTTTCCCAGTAATGCCAGGAATAAAGAAAAGCTTAAATCAGGATATTCCCAGAGGAAATTAAATTTGTATTGTATCCAGTATATTCACTTACAAACCCAGTGTGAGAGAGTTTAAGAAAACGTCATAAACCACCAACCAAAGAAGTATCTAACAATACCAGCTACTTTGTCCAGGACCTTTTGTCCTGTGTTACTGTTATGTTTGTGATAGCTCAAAGTCGTACAGTTGTCACGCAGGGTTAAAATTTGATCCTTGTTCTTGTGTAAATCCATCCAGGTGGAGTCTCACAAGCCACCCTTCCTTTCCTTGCTTCCTCCCTCCTAATCTCCACTTCTTCTTGACACAGATCCTTCTATTAGAGTTTTCACCATGATGGGGTAGGAAAGAGGGAAGATGTGAGGTATCGGAGAGGAGGTTTAGGAGTCTCACTCTAGAAGTAGGGAGGGATGTAGGGACAAAGCATAAAGTTTCGGGAACAGGCAGGGAGTACAAAACCTTTACCATAACTTTTTCTTCTGTCCTCCTTTCTCTCCTCTTCTTCCTCTATTTCTTCTTCTTCTTCTAACATTTTTTTCTCCTCAACACTCTACTACTAATCCCTGGGAGCTCACCATTCCCTGTAGGCGAGTTAAGCAGTAGATAAGTTTAATGAAGCACTCCACCAAAAAATGAAATCATTTGATAGAGAGTTGCGGGGAAAAGAAAATAATCTGTTCTCTCTCTTGTGTTAGTTGAGATGGGCCTCTTCATGTTACAGCCCAATCATTTAGTGACGCAGAAAACAGTATATGTATATAAACATTGCTTAGCTATTTTCGCTTACAGATGAGGCTAATTTGTTATTACATTCTATTTTCGAGCAAAGATCAGGACATTTTTGCTGATACAGGTATTTTGACATGATTTGGCCCTGCTCTTCCAGGCACAGGGGTAATGTTAGCCAGGAGCTCAGTTCTACTCTGTAACCCAGGTGTGTAAATGTAACATACCTGTCATGGCCCTGTTTGGGTCTTTGCATTATGTACCATTTGTTGGGACTGGTCTCCTGGTTAAAATCAGAGAGCAGTTTGTATTTTACTGTGGTTTTTCACTCCTGAGTCAGATGATTTGTCTTAGAGTGTTTTTGGTGTGGTGCTACAGAGGTATGCCGATCCATTCACAATCATTTGTCTATTGCTAATTGTTTTCTTAAATTATACCTGTCACTATTAACACTAAAAACTGTCCACACATGAGGTCAGTCAAACTTGTTAACAGCTATTTCCTAAATCATTTGCCAGCTGGATATGTTCTGCTTTGTTTCCATGATAGTGAATGGTCTGCAGCCTTTGTGCAGGATGATACAGTAACTGACCGGTACTGACATGTCTCTCTCTCCTTCAGGCTCTGCCCTACGTAGCTCTGCTTATAGTGATGCTATTCTTCATATACGCAGTCATTGGCATGCAGGTAAGCTGTCACCTTGTCCCACTGTTTCCCTTCCTGTGTTGTGTTTTCTCCTCTCTTCTAGCTGGCCTCCGTCCTGTGTCTGTCTTCTTGGAGTTTTGTCTTCAGAGTTGGTCCCGTCGTCTTTCTCTCCTACAGTTTTCCTCCTCTTCTACTTGCTTTGTTTGTTTTCTTTGTCTCCTTTTGTCCCTCTGTCTCTGTATCACTGATGATGAGCAGGCCACACTTTAATTTGATTGGGTAGGGACTGCTGGCCTCTAATTCTGATTGGCCCAGACAACAGTCACTTCCTCCTGTCAATGCTGACATTAAATCTTGTGTGCTGTGACTACTTCCTCCCCTTTTGTGCAGATGTTTGGTAAAATAGCGCTGCGAGACAACACGCAGATCAACAGGAACAATAATTTCCAGACGTTCCCTCAGGCAGTGCTGCTGCTGTTCAGGTAAAGAAGTTTTCTACGTTGTTACCTTAATGTTATGTACTTTGTGCTTTACCTCCTTCATTCTTCTCATAAACATTTCTACCCTTTATTTATTAATACAGAATCTACATCTTGCCTCTGTTTACATAATCATCATCTTATTATTACCTTGGTTTCTTCTTCATTCTCCTCTTGCTCTCACATCTTCCATTTCTTACTGTTAATTTCTATAATGTCATACTGAAAAAAAATCTTTCTCTATTTTCACTCTTCCATTTACTCTTTTCTGGTTTACATTAGAGGTTACCAGTGACATTTCATGACTGCAGTGGGTTAATTAAATGGCAAGATATCTGTAAATGTCAAGCCTTAAATTCAGCTGACTCTGACTTAACTCAACTATGGAAAAATTATTTATTTAGTTTGTATAATGAGACAGTGTAACTGCCATTATGCCAAGATTTGAAAAGTAGGTATAAATACTAACCAGTGATCTCTATAATAACACCGCAACAAGATGGACAGTGAAATCTGTCTAAAAATAATCCCTGGCATGGACTCTTCTGTTAACAGCTTTAATCTCAAAATCACACTCTTAGATGCGTCTGTTTGCTTCACATTTTTTCAGATATGTTTTAAATTTGACACTGATTTCAGCCAAATATTATGGTCCAGTGCTGAAGACACCATGTAAAGAACTCCACCAGTAACATGTTTAAAGTGTCGAGATCCAGTCCCAGAGGCCTGTCG
Organism: Ostorhinchus cyanosoma; assembly: GCA_029814465.1. Lineage (NCBI taxonomy): Eukaryota > Metazoa > Chordata > Actinopteri > Kurtiformes > Apogonidae > Ostorhinchus > Ostorhinchus cyanosoma. The sequence continues at coordinate 3,251 of JAPTYQ010017534.1, forward strand.
GTCCTGTGAGATGATGGTAAGATTCCATGTAGAGGACAAAACAGAAACTGAATGAAGAGCTCAGATTCAAAAGAAAGATTTCATGGTTCTATGGCAGGCAGCTTATTTTTTTGTAGTTTGCCATAAAACAGCAATAATTCATCCATTTCTGTCCTGACCTCTACATGGAATGTATGACCATTTAGGGTACCAGTGTGTCTTGATAGTTATCACTGCCTTAGTAATCAGTCATCGTTGCTTCTTTTTTTTCAGCTCAGAAATGTCAAATAAACAAGCAATGAAGTACTTTATAATAATAATAGGCTCTAGAATCGAAGACTCTCTTCTTTACCGCTGAACGTGAATTCTGCAAATTCATTGATTGATTCCTTTTATCACTTTCTTATGATACACACTAACAGTTGTATTGTATATATGTGTGTCTGTGTGTTTGTGTGCTTGTGTGCTTGTTTTGGTGTGCTTATATGCTATTCTATATGTCTATGTTTGTGTCTGTGTCATGTTTGTCTTGTATACACACACTCATTTATGAAATTGTGTGTGTTTATGCATAAATGACCATGTGACTCCATGCTGTCACACATCTATGCATATGCTTGTATCGATTTTTTATGTATCTATGTGTGCGCATATGTTTGCATGCATATCTGTGTCGATGTGTGTGCATATTTGTCTGGATGTGTGGTCGCGCTTGTGTCCGTCTACTAGATGTGCAACGGGTGAGGCGTGGCAGGAGATCATGCTGGCGTGCTCACGCATGCGGACATGTGAGAAAGGATCAACTAATGAGAACAGCACTTCCAATGAGGACTGTGGCAGCCAGTTCGCCATCATTTATTTTGTCAGCTTCTACATGCTCTGTGCCTTTCTGGTGAGTACAGTAACAGAGAAGGAAAAGAAACTGAAGGGAATTACTTGATGGAATAAAAAAGGACTTAACTATGTAAATACAAGTAACTGCAACTGACACATAGTATATTCACCACATATCCAGTGGTGATCATAGTGGCATAAGCTGTTCAAAAGTGACACAGGAGTACATTTACATTATTGACTTCATTGTGATTTTAAGTAAGTGTTACTGATTTACTGCAGATCATCAACCTGTTTGTGGCCGTCATCATGGATAACTTTGACTATCTGACACGAGACTGGTCAATTCTGGGACCTCATCATCTTGATGAATTCAAGAGGATCTGGGCTGAATATGACCCAGAAGCAAAGTAAGTTTACAGCAGATAAATATTATCTCTTTGGAGTAATTCATCTACCAGCTGAATTCCAAACATTCAAGGCAGATAACTGTTCACCCTGAGCAAACTTCTGTCAAACTGAATTCACAATAAAGTGATATCTCTGCTTTTTTTAGGGGGAGGATAAAGCATTTGGATGTAGTGACTCTGCTGCGAAGAATCCAGCCTCCTCTTGGCTTTGGAAAGCTCTGTCCACACAGGGTGGCCTGCAAGGTAAACATACAAACACAATACCAAAAATCTCTACATAGCAATAGTAGGCTAGAGAAGTTTCAGAAAATATACAGACAACTTAAGCAGGCCATCAACTTCAAACTATGTGTTCATTTTCAGCAAATAGCCAGTTGCCATTATATTTAAGTTTGTGTATGTTCTTTTTTCAGCGTCTGGTATCGATGAACATGCCCCTCAACAGTGATGGGACAGTGATGTTCAATGCCACTCTGTTTGCTCTGGTCAGAACTGCACTCAGGATAAAGACAGAAGGTAAACAGATCCAAACATGAAATTGTCCACGTATATACACATGGCAAACACTTGCCATACAATACACACACACATACGCACACACACAATGTACTCAAAGACACAGATTAATGAGTTTTTGCCCATGTTATGTTTACATAACTCATGTGCATCTGCAGGTAACCTGGAGCAGGCCAACGAGGAGCTAAGGGCCATAGTGAAGAAGATTTGGAAGAGAACCAGCATGAAACTCCTTGATCAAGTAGTACCCCCCGCTGGTGGTATGGAAACACATTCTTTAAATTCTGGCATCTGTTCTATCCATGTCAACAAACTGTGACACAAGTATATTTTGTGTATTCATCTGTTCTCTTATTATGCAATCTTTTTTAATTCATTTCAGATGATGAGGTAACGGTGGGGAAGTTCTATGCTACGTTCCTCATCCAGGAATATTTCCGGAAATTTAAGAAGAGGAAAGAACAAGGGCTGGTGGCCAAGGTGCCTCCAAAAACTGCCCTTTCTCTGCAGGTATTCAAACAAGCACAGTCTGTTTTTTTTTCTCAAATGTGAGCACAATTGTGTTCAGAGAGAAATGAAAAGAAAAGATTTTTGTGGGTACAGGCTTTGAGTTTAGGGAGCATCAGCATGTTATTTGATGTTAATATGCAGCTTTTTATGGTTTTCATAGGCGGGCCTGCGGACATTACATGACATTGGCCCAGAGATACGGAGAGCCATTTCTGGAGACCTAACTGTGGAGGAGGAACTGGACAAAGGGTTAAAGGAGCCCGTATCAGCAGCATCTGAGGACGATATCTTCAGGGTAAAGGTTGGATACACACACCCTCACTCACTCTCCAAAGAGAGAAAGAAAGAGAGAGAGACATGATCAGCCTCCAGCTTGAAGCTGTATTTTCACTCCATGGACTCACAAATACATGCTTGCATGTGGTCGAACGCTCAGAAGGCCTCATCTGACTCCACACAGCTTGGCTGATGTTTCATTACAGATGCTGAACTACATTTTAATGATTGGCTGTCTGTGTTTAATGCACATCTGCACACTGAAAAGTGATGGGATTTTTAGTTAGCTAACTGTGAAGGAGGAAGATACTATAAAATCCAGGCTCATCATTCAGTAGTTAGTACTGTCCCTTCACAGGAAGTAGAGTGTTGTCCCTGATCGAAACAGGGTGTCTTTCTGTGGGAGTCCTCTGGGTTCTCCTGCTATCATTTGTATATTTGGTCAGTTAGATTTTTGGAGAGAAAACATAACACAACATATTGTGTCAAACCTATAAGTTAACATGTTGGTTTCTAACAGCCCATGGCAGCATGTGTCCATATCTGACCCAGTGCAGGACTAGATAATTTACACAAAACCCAAAAAAATATTTAGAATTTAAAATATACATTTCATTAAACAGTTACATTTTGAAACTCTAAGTCTGTGACTGAAATATAACTCATACAGCCACAAGTTCACTACGAGGGTAAGTTCTACAAGCTTCCCATTCTCATGTAACGACTACATTATCATGCTAATGATATTGAATAATGAATTTTGTTTAGATTATTTTTGATTACTTAGAATTTTTTAAAGCATTTTTTTCCTGTTGCATGGTTTCTAATTTAGTAATATGTGGATTTTATATTATGGTTTAAGGATTACTCTGCTGTGATTCCTTAAATCTCTGCTCAGAATTATAGTTTATTAAAAACAAATTAAACACTGAAAATTGTATGATTCATTCCTACTGAATCTACATTTGCTTTGCATTTCCATATTTGCTGAAAATCTTTGCTGCAGAATGCACTGAATTATGAGTGATTGAGTATATAAGTAAGAGATACTTTGCTTGAAACAACATTGTAACTATGTTTTTACACTATTCTCATCATATCCTCTTCCTTTTCTACTTTTCACCTCTTCCCCTTTCACTAGGTGTGTTTCCATAAACATATAAGGAGGTCAAATCTTAAAAAAAACTTTGCAAATTTCACAAGAATTTCACAAAAAGCATTTTTTTACTCACTTGGATGGTATTAGCTTTTTTTGCTGAAGTGTATGTAAAGGAAATTGAAACACCTTTTCCTAAGAAATTGTTTTGTAGTGAACATTCAAGTCACATCTTTGATCAGCTGATTGATCAATTGTTTTTGTGTCTCCCTTGACATTCTGATAAAGTGTGAAAACATAAATGGTACAACAGGTTATGTGGAGTGATAATTCTATTAATTTTATCCATGAAGAAAGGCATCCCAGTCGTTTTAGATGGAAAACAATAATCTGCTGCTCTGCTTCTGTTTCTCTGTTTATCAGAGGCTTGTCTAATGTTGCATACAGTGACACATGTCTCCTAGAGTTTTCCATCCAAGCCAGTAAATGGAAATGCATGTGGTTCACACTTTCCAAATGTTTACTTCAAATTCACTTGCTATTTTATGGAAACCCAGCCACTGTACCCTTCACACCTTTACTTTTCTTTTCTGTCTTTTCCTCTTTATCCATTCATTTCCCTCTCTCAGTTTCTTATTGTTCTCTTCTCCTCCCCACAGCGCACAGGGGGTTTGTTTGGGAACCACGTCAACTACTACAACCAGAGTGATGGACGGGGTTCCTTCCCACAGTCCTTCACTACCCAGCGTCCCCTGCACATCAGTCAGAAGGGCTCACCTTGTGAAGGCGAGAGCCCATCTCATGAGAAGCTCATGGACTCCACCACGTTCACCCCTTCCTCTTACTCCTCATCAGGCTCCAACGCCAACATTAACAATGCCAACAACACTGGTATGGCAGGGGTGACAACCCAGGGCATCAGCAGATTCCCAAGCCCGTCCATAAGCACTGTGGACGGGCACACGGGACAGCCACTCACCCCCATCCTGCTGCCAAGATCCGCATGGTGCTTCCCTCCAAAGAGGTGAGTGGAGGCTGGACAATAGGATAGATTTGTGTCTTGTCAAGTTCTCAAATTGTCGAGATTGTCTTTTTCGTTACTGTTTTATTTATTCTTCTCCTTCTTTGTTATGCATTAAAGTAGGGCAGAGAGCCTAAATCTTTACTACCCACTGTCCATTATTACAGATGAGTTGCTTGCCATAAGTTTTCCAGCTATGCATCTAACTATAATAACACCCAACTGGAGATTTCAAGAATATATTTGAGGACAGATGTTATTTGTCCTTCTAGTTCCCTCATTTTCTCTTTCCTTCCTCCCTTCTTTCCCTGTCTTTTTTAATGATGGCAAGCAGGACGTGTTTTTATGACTCCCTCATGCGGTATGTTGCCAGGGGACAAAGAACAACATGTGTGTATGGTGTGTGCGTGTTGTGTGCGTGTGTGTGTGTGTGTGCTGTGTTAGTCCCCTAAGTGCGTGCAAAAAGGTTTATTTTCATGCCACATAAAAAGGCATAGCTGTTGAAGTGCCATAGTGACATGTTGCTATGCACTGTACTGCTTTAGTTGCTGTAGCAAAAGCCAGGCTATATGCTGCTGCTATAAAATCTATCTAACAAAGTCATAGATAGACTGTGTGTTGTAATGTGACCAAAGCATCAAGGGCTGTTGTTGCTGCCAGTTAATTATATTTCAAGGCAGGTCTGGGTTAGACACGATGTTTAGCAATTATCTCTTAAGAAATAACAATGTGTTCTGACCTTTACTTTGGTCGATGTCAAGGTATCTTTAAATATCAAAAATCTAATAATATCTGACTCTAATGGGAAGATTGCTATGAAATATTCCAAGGCCATTTACTCAGTTTTCTTGTGTGATAGGTATGATAAGGACCACAGCTTCAAGGCATCTCAAAAGGCCCTTTAATGTTTTTACAGTTATTTATAAAATGCATTTACCGTATTTCCTCAAATCAAAATAAGGAGTCAATTTGAAGCAGGGTCTCTAATGACAGCCATTCCTGTCTACAATTTAATTTATTACATTCAGTGATATAATCCAGTTGTTTTCAGCACTTGTACACCTGAAGTGTGACTGTCCAATCTTACTGCAGGTGTGTGCATCTAGCAAAACTATCATTTGTAAAAATAAATAAATATAAAGATAGAAAAAAAAAACATACAACCATGACAGGAAGACAATGGTTATACAATACATGTTGCTTTGTTACACAATGAATGGTTTTTATCCACTCAAATGTTAGGGGACTTTTATTTTGAAATAGTATAGGTAGTGGTGTGTGTGAGGAAACATGTGGTGCAATAATTTTAACAACACACATGAGTGGATCGAGACAAGGTTTCATGCTAAATATGAGCATTTTTACTTATTAAACACAGGATACCTCTAGTACATTTGTTGTTCAGATAAAGGTCTGGTACAGTGTGCATTTGTGGGAAATAAACACCCGGGCCACAATTTGAGGAAATACGAAATACAGTGCATATACTGAAGTACAGGGACCGTCTACCAATGAGGATACAGAGTCTTGCCAAGCCTCAGTAATAATTTCAAAGAGAAAGAGTTTTATTTGCATTGAGGCAATAGGCGATCTAGAAATAAGCACTCCGTTACAGGCATAAGCTTCCTGATGCACACTATCTTTGGATGTGCTTGATTTAGCAGCAGTGTAACCCAGCTGCCAAGCGGAGTGAGCTCGATCAAACTGATCTAGAAAAGTCTCCATCAGGTTTTAATGAAATACTGTTCTAACCCAGAGTTTGCTGCGGGTTATTCTCAAAATAGCTGTGAATTAAAGGGACATCTTGTTTTATTTTTTCTTCACCAGGCAGTAGTTAGAGGAAGTAAAAAAGTAAAGTAGATGTATTTGTTCATCAGTTCATCAAAATAAATATAACTGCAGGATGAGCAGTTTTGTGTAACTTTCAGATTTAATCTATTAACAGTTAGTTCATTGAGAGCTGGAAAAAGTTGTAGCTTTCACGCTAAGAGTCTGGTGAAGAAGAAAAGACTAACATTCAGATATATGGATGTCTCCTTGAAGCCCAGGTTTGGAGTATGAAACCGATCTGACAAGGTGACCAGACATCTTTGGAATACAAGCAGTAAATAATACAGAGGTTTAACAGTGTTAAAAAATGAAGGTTTTGCTCTGAAAACACAAATATTTGAACGTCTTTCAGTCATTTCTGCTGATAATGTTTTATAATGTACTAAATGAAGGCAACATGATGTGTAAAAAGGCTGACACTGCCTGATTGCAATACTTTATTGGCCGTCCGTTCACAGCATAAAACCTACCTTTAATTTCCCAGTAGGCAAACATGCAGCTACTATTCTCTGAGCCATAACTAACAACTTTAGCCGTTATAGTTCATGACCATGTCTGGTCTGGTCTTTGTTTTTTAAAGATGTCTGCACCTTAGTCTTGCTATCAGGTGTCATATTCCAGCCATTGCCTTTATTGCTATTCACCATTTTGCTTTAAAATTATAGATGTTATGGCCACCTGCTCCTCCTCCTCTAACCTGCTACCCTCTTCCTCCTATCCCCTCTTCTTCCTCCATGCATTAGTTAAACCTCAGTAGGATTCTTAGTCTTTCTTCTAAAGCTTCTTCCTGAGTTTTTCCCAGCAGCTGCTTTTTCTGTGTTTTTACATCTGTCTACATATTTGTCTTCATGTTTTTTTGTGTCTGTGGTCTGTGTTTATGTTTATGTTCATATTGTGTGTTTGTGTGTTTGCTTCTTCGTTGTGTTTTGTTGCTTGTTTGTGTGTTCATAGCTCGGACTCTAGTGACAGCCATCTGCCAATCATCCGGCGAGGGGAGGGGTCAACAGAGGAGACCTACGATGAGAGCTACACCGACGACAGGGAGTACCATGAGGACGACCACTCACTCTCCTCTGACATGTACTGCCTAATCATCTTAACTGATGAAGTTTTCGTCTACTGCACAATACGTGCTATGAATCTTAATAGTTTACAGCATGTGTCTGCCTTTAACCCCATTTTGTACGTCTGTCTTTACACTTCAGGCTGGTGTATCATGATGAAACATGTAAGCAGTTGACTCCCATGGAGGAAGCAGAGGAGGTAGAGGACAGAAGAGGGGGAGGAGGATGGCAGTCTCCCAGGAGAGTCTTTCTCTGTCCCACTTCTCTGGGTGAGACGACACACAATTACACCAACTTACAAAGAGCGCTGGGCAACATGACCATCTCAGAATAGGATCATCATAAAATTAATGTCAGTATAATGACATCAATTGCAATTAACTGTGTATCATACAGCACAAGTAAATACAACAGTCTGTAGATTTTTAGGATGTCACATCAAATTAATATTTTTACTAAAATAGTCATGGAATTAAAAAAAAATCTGCACGTCTGTCGAATTTTAGTGTCATTTTTAGGACTGTTGTGTCAGTCCTCTGTTGGTACACCTATAAACTCTGAAAGCTATATTGTTCTTAAAGGCGCCATATTTTGCTAAACCCACTTTTATTAGTCTTTGGTTCATTTATTTGTGTATTTGGACCCTAATAGTCCATAAAGTTTGAATTTGAACCCTCCAGGTGCTGTAAAGCTATCTTTATATTCATTCTGGCAAAAATCTAGTGGATCTCTACAACCAGTTTTAATTCCTCCTTAATTTGTTACGTCTATAATTAGTTACATCATGTCATTTGCACATATAAGGTCAAGACTTCTGACCAACATTTCTCCGAGCATGACATAAATGTTTATCAGCAGCAAAGGTTGTTGTCCAAACAGAAAATATGTCCAAACTTTGAGTCCATTACCTAAAATGTTCAGTTGTTGATTGAATGGGACAGTGCAGCACTGCCAATCACCTGGAGTGGGTGGGGCCTGAAGTGGCTCATGTGCATTTAAAGGGCCAGCGCTCAAAACCACCTTTTTGGTATTATTACTCAAAAATGGGTTGAATATGGACCTGTGGAGTTGAATTAATGAAGAGTTCAGACCCAAGTGGAGCATTTACAGTTCATGTAGACCACAGGGAAATGTTTTAAAATGCATAATTCCATTTTTTTTTTTTTTAATTTTAAAAAAGCGTGTGGCTGGCAGCTTTTTCTTATTTTCATGTGTGTAAATATATAGACCTACTGCTGTCATTTCTTCTTTTTGTCGCTCACCTAAGTATTTTTAATGATTGAATTGCAGAATCTAAACAAGACTTCTATTAAAAATACCCAAATACCTCCATATTGGTTTTCAAGATAGATAGATAGATAGATAGATAGATAGATAGATAGATAGATAGATAGATAGATAGATAGATAGATAGA
>JAPTYQ010017625.1:0-12191 GCA_029814465.1 Ostorhinchus cyanosoma
TCCCAGAAGCTTTGTGGCTTGTCAACATGGATGAGACCAAACTGGAGCTTTTTGGTAAGGCACATCAACTCTATGTTACGTTGCATAGTATTTATGCAAAACCACAGTGACACCAAACCCCATCAGGCAGCTCAACTAGAATTCAACCTGAAAAAATGACAAATATTAAAGCATACACTGGACTGGTAAAACTGGAATCAGACCTAACTCTAAGTTAGAACCTTTGCTAAGTTAGAACCTTGTCATCCCCAGCCCTTATTCCTTTTGTCATCTTCTGCGACCCAGAGCTACAAATGTCTTCCTGTGACTAAAACAGCTGTCAAAGCCTCCACTCTGAGACCAGTCTCAAATGGCCAGGTTTTGAACTTGTTAATCCCAGACCTCTCAACTGTCATTAAGCAGAGAAACTGAGATGAATGGGAAGGCATCCCTCCAAAAATCACTTTTCCATTACCAGCAGTCTGATGCTAAGACAATGACTGAATTAATGCTCTGTCTTCTGTAGAAAAATGACATGTCTAAATTCTGGTCAAAACATTTCATTAAGAGGGGGGAAAACATGACATCATGGCAAAGATGACATTGTATTGAACAAAATATGGATTGAATGTATTCACAGCTACAGGTGTGATGTGTCACTGTGAATGTAAGCAACCACTTGAGGGAGTAATGAGTCATTATCAGTCTCTCATGGCAAGTTGAGGATGAGAACTGGTAAGAAACATTTTTCACAATCAAAACATTGATAAAATGAAAAATGTGAGCCTATTCACTGGACACAGCTCTTAAGTAAAAGAATGGAGTTTCCTCTACTCAGGTGAGTTTGATAATGACGCTTATGAAGGTATAAAGTTATTATATTATGTAATGTTTGCTACCATTTGTTGATCCATGATTCAAACTAAACAGTGACAGTTCTAACTTTGCTTGGATGATTCCAAATAACTTTCAAATAAAACTATTGAACAGAGGATATTTGTCATTTTACTAAATTTACTAAGAAATAATGTAAACTTATTGGCTAACAGTTACTTTTACTTGACCAACTGACTTGAGTTTGTGTTTGAATGATGATACCATAATAAACACGTGTGTAAGCAATATGCTTTATCCTTTTTTCAGTTTCAGCATTACCTCATGGCAGTTGTCGAAGCCCCAGACCTCTCAACTCTTGGAAATCATTGCTTTGATTGTCATGTTAAGCTCATAAACAACAGTTAAAATCTACAAATTCTTGTCATCAAATAAATTTTAACTTGTTGACCTTAAATTTTACTTGGTTATAATTTAATTTAATCCCCTGATTCTGATTCCAAATGCCAGGAGGTCGTGGGTCAATGTCAAACAGTGTATACATAGGTTGGGTATTTCCAGCTGCATGTCATAAAATATAACTAATATTGTGTTGGCGCATTTATTGAAAATGTGGTAAATCTAAGATAATCTCACTGCATGGATAAAACCATAAAGAGCATCTTGCTTTTCCTGAACTCAAAAAAACATTCTAAAAATCTGAGAATACATTACTGATTTATTCATAAATGTAGATATTAGTACTGGAAAGAAATCTTGCTCAATCATCTATTGATCTGGAAAAAGAGCACACACACGTGCAATGACTCCAGTATTAGTATAATATATTATTATTCTTTGATCGACATCAGTAAGTGTCATAGCAGTGCATGCAGGTGCAATTTCAGCCCCATGGCCAAAGGACCAGGACGTTGAAGCTCTCTGAGGGACTTCTGGTTTTCAAAACAGTCAAAGAATAACATTATGCATGAGTCAAGAGTCAGGAATGTAAGTCATTACTTTTTATTAGCCCATGACAGTCTCCAAAGGTAGAATCTCATGATATATTCCAGTTCTTTTTATCCATGCACTCAGTGAGTCTGTCTATCACCTCCCCTCGCTGGAGCTCCTTGATCACTGTATGTATGTATCACAGCTGTATGATTGACTGTGGCCCCCTGATTGCCCAGCCCCTGATTGGCTACCTCCTTCAGGGTAGGCCATATATTTGCCTGTATTGTCAATGCTGTTTTAAAATCTTTGCTTGACAAAGGTCCAGTTTACTGAAACGTTGCTATTTCACATTAAAGTTTTTTGCAAGTTGAATGGACAGTGTGCAGGATGCCTCTGTTCTTCTACATTCAAACCTCACGCTCCTACACACCTGTCCCTTGAAGACTTTTTAGGTGTGCATCCGCCTCCATATCTTATACCCAGAATCTTGTGATATAAACATAAAAACACCTGAATATGAGACCAGGCTGCTCAGCAAAATAGATAACGTTAGTCAAGTCTCCCACCCTCTGTGCTGTCATCAGCACAACTTATCTGTCCCCATAGGATCAAATCCACCATCCCCTTATAATTTTTTTTTTTTTTTTTTTACAACTCGAGTACTGCTTATAGCTGCTACCAGTGATTGTTTCCTTGATAAAAACAAAGTACCCCCTGGGTGACTTCTAAAAAATAAATAAATATAACAGTGAGCCAGTCTTTTGAACAGCTCTTTGAAAGGAACGACTCCTCAAGATTTGGCTCCCTTCAAAGAGCCATAAATCCCATCTCTAATTCACAAATAAAACCAATCTGCTGTAAAATTTCTCAGAAACAATAACAATAACATAGCAACATAACTTAACAGCAGTGTGTTTTGACTGATAAGAACTGAAACCACTCTGACTTTGGTTTGAGAACAGAACTGAAAACACCTGCCACCAGCCTGATATGATGCTGATGAGATGCTCATTATCAGAACTACCAATGGGACTTTCTTGTAAGAATGCTATTCCTGTTTGTAAGTCCAAGAGGACCTTTTTTCTTTTATTAGGCAGATTTAAATCCTTAACATTCCAACTCAAAAATTTTGGTAAAAAGAAGGAAATGCATATGAATAAATGACATTTGTGAGATAACGCTACAGTAGCTGAATATTTAAAAAAAGAAAAAAGTGACTAAGGAATAAACTAGGAGAGCTATCTCAACAAAGCAATCTGGAAGAACCAAAACATGATTGCAATCACCTGTTTATATTATCTGTTTCAAATCACATAGTTTTGTTATTTTCACTCACTAGTCTTAAATTGCTCTTGTTCCAACTCTTTCTTGAATTATCTGACTGAATGTGACAAATAGATTGTCATTTGTCATTAACAAATGAAATGAGATCAACAAGACAAATCATGAAATTTGTTGTGTTCATACTGTCTACAGTGAAATACAAGTCAAGCCCCAGTCCCTTTAGTTTCACATCTTTATGCAGCTTGAAATGTTTTTTTAAGCTTCAGTAACTCCTATGTACAACTGCAAACACTGCTCAAGCTGAGATAAAAAAAAAAAAGTACATTTTAGGCTACCTCTGTGGTTGTTAATAGGTGCCTTTCAGACTTTAAAATGTCAAAAAAAAAAAAAAAAAAACTTGACATTTTCCATTTTAACTTCAATGTGTTAAGTAGACTACAGACTGTTAAAAATGCATGCTGGTCAAACTTCCACATTTTTAATATATTTTTTGTATGCAGACAAATTACAAGCAGACCACAGGATATGTCCACCCTGTCACCAGCAAATACATGTCAAAATAAATGACAGGATGACAGTTTTGGATAAAGTTAGCATTTAATGACCACATGTTGGACCTTGAGTTGGCAAAGTAGGTCATCTTTAAAGAGGACTGTGTAATGTTCAACAAACATATTTTGAATTTCTGAAAGGTTGAATATTAAACTATGTGGTCACAGATGGATCTGCTAAGCTTGACCACATGTAAGTACAAACATATAATGATCAAAATTTTAAATTTAAATACTAAATACTCTCGTAGACTACCACCAATGAAGACATTCAATACTATGATGATGATGATGATGATTATGATAATGACTTCAACAATCGCATCAACCAGATTATTAAGGAGGCGATTCCCCCAAACTGAAAGAGTGGACAGTAATTTCAAGGACACACGTAGAATGTTAAATATTATTCTGAAAATAAAAAACAAATTATTAAAATTATTGTTTTATCAAAAAAAAAAAAACTTGAGTAGAATAACAACATCTAACAAGTATTTATTTATTTTCCTTTTAACACTTATCAATTTCACTAAAATTAGAAAGGCAGTATGAGGGACATGCACAAATCATGTACATTGTATAAAGTAATAAAATCACAAGAGGTTTAAAATTGTACTGATATATGTGTGAGTGTTTTCCCACTCATAATGACACACCAGAATTTCAGTATTTTGCAATGTGTTCATGGTGGCAGTTAGATTCTGCTGGGGGATACCAAAGGCACCTTATAGTGATATTGTGTTATATATGTGGTCTTTTAGGGAGAACAAATGCTTTCATTATGTTTTTCCCTTTACATTACTTTAATTGTGCACAATGTGCACCATATAAATCTATTACATATGTGTGTATGGAACATTGCTGAGATGGATTCTTCTTCCTGCTGCTTTCCTGCTTGTGTGGCATTCCAAAATAAATCTGTCATAAAACTCTTCCAGGACTGCAACAGATTCCTATAAGGCCATTCAAAGATCATGGCCTGCAATTTTCAGTTGCCACTGTAAAGGTTTTCATGCACTATATTTGGACAGTCCAGGATCAGGATTAAACTCCAACAGTACTACAGACATAATGATCCAAACACTCACTCTCACATTCACATCTAGGGCTATTTAGATTGACCAATGAGCCTATTAAGGTGCATGTCTTTGGGCCGTGGGAAGAAGCAGTCCAGGATTATTGCTGCACAAATATTTACTGTATCTCATCATGTCGTGACGCCGGCCAGCTTTAAGTATTTTGTATCACAGCAAATTTTCAAGTAGGTTCTATTTTGATAAATCAAGCACATATTTGAGACTAATTAATTCTCAATTAATTAGAAGCTTTAACGGTTTTTGTCCTCCACGAAGCTGCTTCTTTCATAGCTACAGTCACACTATGTTGACATTGTGCTGCTTTGACAATATTGAAGGGCACTACATCCATACATACTAAAATAAATCTACTACTCAGGTTGTGTTTTTGTACCTCTGCCATTATTTCCATCAGTGGTAACATCATGCTGTCACTACCTGATCTGTATCAGAAAGCTGATGTTTGTGCAATAATGGTACTTCCTGTTACCAGTATTTCTAAATGAGAGCAGTTTCTGGGATTTAAAGAAAATTATGTCTTTTTCAAAATGGTAAAATAAGCAATTTGTTATGTACATAAATGTTGTAGTAGTAATAAATATACAGAGTCATAGTACTCATAATGAGAAGCCATTGTCCCTCACACCACTTGACTATTTTCCCTTTAAAATAGCAATAATGGTACTAATGTTACTCTACAGTGTAAAGGTTTGTGAAAATTCTGTACACATTAAAAAAACTGTGTGACAATGAGGAAATTTGTTCAGCTATATTATTAGTCATATGACAATATAAAAGTAATCAAATGCATTAAAGTTATATTACTTGGATTAAGTAATTGAAGTATTTATTCATATTTTAACAAGATAAATATCAACCTTCCAACCAAACCTTTCTCATATTGTATGTATGTTACATCCAACAAACAGAGAGGTAGCATTTTGATTGACTGCTTCTCATCCTCTGTGGGACAGAACACAGCTTCTATTGCAACTGAATTCTGCTGAGACTAAATTGGAGGCTTTGGGCTTTAGGTAAACACACCAACTGTTTTCCAGCTCACTTCAAACACCTGCTTCCCATCCCTATTCATCCCTCATACATTCATTCACTCCATCTGCCTAGAAGTCTTTACTGTCTGCCTCAGTGTGCTTAAAGGATTTTCTTTCATTTAGGACTGCAGGGAAATTCCAACTTTTTCAGCCACAGGAGAGTGAACATAAGACAAGATCACTTCAGCATTGCTAATTATATTTTTGAATTTTAACTGAACCTTTTACTGTGCAGTGTAGGAAACAGTAAGTGCAAACAGTAAGTGCAGACATTACTGATGGTATTGCTACTTGCTGAAGTGAATTTGTTGGTTTCTACAGAAGGGACTTGACTGAGTGCAGGGGTTTAAATGATGCCACATCTTCTGGTGACACCCAAGACAAACCTTAAAGTCTGCAGAATGCCAAGAGCCCCTTTTCTGCCAATATTCCCAGGAATTTTCATAACCAGGAATTGATTTACCTGTGTAAAATAATTCCAGATAATCGGTGTCTCTTGTGTGCCCACTGCACCTCAAAGCCCCGCTGAATTTCTTTTGAGTGTAACTGGCAAATATGTTGGATAAGATCCCGTCTGTTTTAAGCGTATTTATTTCCAGATGGACAGACCATAGAAACAACTCCACCCAGCAGAGTGTCTTCTTTAAAACCAGTCAATACTAACATTAAACCCACCTTCAGATTTGGAAAGGAAACAACAACACTTTCTCAAAACGACTCCATTACAGTACGCTTGAGTGTGAGAGCACAAAACACTATTAAGCATAATCCTATGAGCTACGTACGAGCATAAATCCAGCTGAAGGGTGAAATGCTACAAGTGTGTTCCACCAAATGGACACTCTTCAGCACATAACCCCACCCCTCAAGAATTCCGGGAATGTGAAAAGTCCCAAACCCCTGCTAGGAACATTTTTCAGGGAAACAGAGGTTTTTTTACCTGGGTAATTTTTTAAATGCACCAAGGTTTTTCAAAATACTGTGCAAAGTTAAAATGAGAAAAAAGATATTACACATTTCAGAGTATGCCACTCGAGCCAGTATGTACCTGAACTGTATCCTACCATGAACTAATAATAATGATAATAATAATGGATTAGATTTCTATAGCGCTTTTCAAGGCACCCAAAGCACTTTAGATTATTGATCCATTATTCATTCACTCTCACATTCCCCCTCTGGTGCTGGTAAAGTACATCTGTAGCCACAGCTGCCCTGGAGCAGGCTGACGGAAGCGTGGCTGCCAATTCACGCCAAACAGCCCCTCTGACCACCACCAAAGATTTTTACGCATTCACACACCAGTGTGAGTGACACGGTAAAGTGACTTGCCCAAGGACACAACAGACTGACTGTTAGAGAGCAGGATTGGAACTGCCAACCCTTCGGTTATTGGACAACCCGTTCTACCTCCCGAGCCATGACCGTCCTGTACTAAAGCTAACTAAGACTATGTTTAAACAGCACGTCTTAATAAAATATTCAGAATTCTTGGTGAAATAAGTTTTTTTGTGCGCTCGTTCATATTAGACATTAAATGCAACTTCTATCAGTTTTGAGTATGAACTGAATGCAACACTGCAGTGACCTGCATGTGCAAAAGAGGTCCTGACATAAGATGTGACCACACAGACAAGCACTGTGTTTACGGAAGTAAATATGTCTTTCCTGCCGCTCCTCCTCCTGGGATGCAGAATTGTGACATTTGTCATATTTCAATCAGATTTGAAAAAATCATATTTGTGCTGTTTCTTTGTGTCTTTAACAGATCGGGATACAGGTCACATATGGTCAAAAAGATCTGATTTGCATCACATTTGCCTGCAGTTAATCTTTTTTCTTTGTCAAATGGCAAGTTGGACTCAAGCTGGAATTGTTTGACCCAGAACCCTGCTGTTCAAGGCAAAAATGCTACCTCTAGGATTTAAAGAAACTTTTCCATTGACCCTCAAATATCGCAAATACAACTTGCGCATAAAAATTTACCTGATGGAAAAACGACAATTTCGACAAAACAATCGTTTTTCGATAAAAAGTTTTTGCGCTGGCAAGAGGTGGTATTTGGGGTGTTGTGAAATTGGTATATTGCTCAAAACTGCAATGAAAAGACCTTTTTTCGCAACAACAATCACGTGAACTAAAAAAAAAAAAACGGATGTTGACGGACGTTACAACATGTAAAGAAGAAGAGTTTTAAAAGAAACGTGGCGTGGTATGTGTGGCAAATAATTTTTTAATTTAGTAAGGGATAGAGGGGAAATATGTAAAAATAATGAATATATCTGTAAAACAACATATTTATATTCGTCGCCATGTTTATGGAATGACTTCTCATGTCATCTCGCAATAATGAATAAACAAATCATCGCATTTGTGTTTTAATGGAAAAACAGACATTACGCATTTATGTTTTTTCGACATTTAGTAAATATCGATAAAGGTTTGCGCATATATCCAATGGAAAAGCGACTAATGAAAGCAAAGGTCTCAACACTTGGAGAAGTGTATTGACCTGGATGGAGCATATGTTGAAAAGATTTGGTAACACCTTGAAAATGTATTTAGACTGAGGCAGAGTAACAAAAAAAAAAACATTTACAATTTAAAGCGAATGTGTTCTTTTTCATTTTCATTTTTCTTAAATACACAGAACTTTGACTTCACAGAACAGTCATACTTTTTCTCAGAAATGTATTACTTTAGGGATTAAAATTTCTTTCTCTTCCATTTGCAACTTTGAACTTAAAAACTTGTAATTGTTTTGTCAAGTCATCAAGCTAATCATGTTTTGCATGTGGGCACTGAAAGTATGATTATGGTGGCAATGATGATGTTGATGATGATGATAATCTATGAACTATCCTTCAATGTTCACATAACATAGTGGATGGAAAAATAACTTTAGACTTTCTGAAATAAAAATGTGGTTAAACATTTGGATGGAAAGCCAACTAATGTCTTTGGCTGACACCAAAAGCGGCATCTTCCTTTTGCCTTCGAGGGTGATGCACTCATACCTCAGGCAAAAACTCTTCTGCAAGGAGGTGAGTTTGTGTGAACAGTTAATAAGTCCACATACATAATGGATGCACACATACGCCGCAAGCCACTGACATCTGGACAGGCATGGGGAGGCTTATCATGACGATGCCTCCATTCCTTCTGACAATTATTATAAACCCATGGGCCAGGGATGCACCTCATCATACAGTCAATATTGGTGATAAAGATGACTGCAGTTCCAGTGAAATCAACATGAACCTTGTAGTTTTACCTTTTCAATAGGCTTGTCATGTACAACATACAAATAATTACTATATCAGACTCAGTATGCTAATAGTACAACACTGCCAAAGTCATCTGACAACACAACTTTATCCATTTAGTGCAAAATTAAAATTACTTGACACTTGCCTGAAGAATGCTGCTGCTGCTGTTCCAATCAGTCTTGGATTCAGAGGGCACTGATCAGAACCTATTTGAGTTAACTGTGTGTAACACTACAAGAAAACAAGGGATTATTGAGCAAGAAATGATTTGACTTATTTGTCCCATGTTCTCACTCGCTAATGTTGGCACCAGGAATTAATGCCCTGTCCACACTTTCACACAACTGTCATTTTACAAAATATCTCCAGAGAGACAAACAACACATAAACAACTGCCAACACTCGGACCAAACATACATTTGTGTGGGATTTAGAACTGGATGCTATTATTATTATTATTATTATAATCTTGGACAGAGCAGACATAGAGGCTGAATGTCATAAAGTCAAGCAGCAATAACAAGTTATAGATTAACCGGTTACACTAAATTGGCCATAGTTATGAATGTGACAGTGAATGGTTATTTGTTTATATATGAATGCTGAAGTGGCAGCACATCCAGGGTGTACCCCCCTGTGACCCTCCACCCTCCAGAGGGTTAAGCTGTTCAAAGAATGAATGAAAGTCTGAAATCCTACCATGTGCACAATGAAGCAACAATACATACATTTCCATTAAGTCTGCACCTTTGGTTAACCCCAAGTTAACCTGTTAAGTGCATGAACACAGGAGCATCTTCACTACTATGCTACCCAGATTTGCAGATGTGCTCATGAAAAAATAAAGGGTTTGAGTTAATATGCATAGAGAAAAACCACACTTTCAAGTTTCTGTTTTGCTGGTAAAAAAACCCCCCAAAAAAACCCAACCTGGAACATTACATTGCATAAATACCACCATACTGTCTTCAGCCAGCAACCTCAATATCACCCAAAATACCTATCTATTTCAAGTCACAAGTGACATGACATCTTTCTCAGGCATAGTGTCACAAACTTGACATGTTGACATTCACTCCCATCAATGAAACAGGCACATTTCACTTTCCACAGTTTAGATCACAAAGGTATACACTTACCAACACTGATGATGTTCGCAGACAGGAAGTGGCTGCATGGAAGGCTGGCTGTGCTCACAAATGAGTCGCCGTCTGTCGTCACAGTATTCCTGGACCTCAGAGATGAATTGGGAGAGTCTGGTACCGCAGCCATTCTGGCTCCAATAGATGCCATGACCTATGACATATGGTGGCAACTGCTACGGGGTACTCACAGTAACAACTTTTCAAAGATGTTGCTGCTAACTTCGCACCTTAAAATGTTGGTCTGTCAGTGCCTGGAGGAAGTCCTATTAAACTGGTGTTTAGTGGAAGCAGAGTGATAGTTAAATATGTATGCTTGAAATCTCAAGTCCCAAGTCATATACTGCATATACTACTCACAAAAAGGAAGACTATATAAAATAAATCATTAAAAAAACTGCAAAACAGTCTTAAAGATCCTCAGACTGTTCTTTCAGCACTGCAGGTAGTGTAGGAGTCATTGTATGTCTTTAGTCAAATATCTGTCACAGACCATCTCCTCCAGTTCTGATGGTGCAGGTCCTGGTGCCAGCACAAACCAGCACAGTCACAACCAAGC
Source organism: Ostorhinchus cyanosoma (assembly GCA_029814465.1). Classification (NCBI taxonomy): domain Eukaryota; kingdom Metazoa; phylum Chordata; class Actinopteri; order Kurtiformes; family Apogonidae; genus Ostorhinchus; species Ostorhinchus cyanosoma. The sequence goes on from JAPTYQ010017625.1 coordinate 10,680, forward strand.
TGTCACAGCCACCTACAGCAGAAAACACAGAGAGTCACAGGTGAGCAACATAAATCATACAAGACAAGAATGCACAAGACAAAAGCACACTAAACGGATTTTTGTGACTTAATTATTGATTGATATTGTTCTTCTTTCTTTTGTAGTTAAATGTTGTGAAAGTCAGAATTGATTAAATTAGAAAAGAAACCTATTTCGATCTTATTCAACAATACAAGAACAACATTTATTCATAAACTCCACTTTATGGTCAAAACATAACACTTGCATAACATGTTACTCCACCCATCACTGCATTATATATGTAAAAGTTGGATGGCCTGCTTTAAAAGTAAGACATTGTAGGCATTGGTCTCAATTTATTTACAAAGCCTTAAAAGTTAACACGCAACCATATATCACCTGTTCATTAAACTGATCATACAGTCATTATTCAGAATATTCCAGACTGGCTGATGCTCAAGGATCCTCAGGCAAACGTTTGAACTGGAAAGTCTGCTTTTGGGTTTTCTGCTACATTGACCTGAAATTCTTAACATACATTAAAACTTAACACTAGCATATCTATAAGTCAGTATAAAACTGAGAACAAACTACTCTGCTTTTAAACTGAACTGTTTAATATTTTTTTCATTTGCTTGATCTTTGTTACTATGGTCTTGATGGTATTTATTCTGCTTTGTTCAGACCGTAATGTCATCTAAAAGGGCAGCATGGCATCACTTGGCATGTTTCCATTAATGCAGTTCATGTAAATTTTGTTTTCTATAACAAAACAGCACATTTCAGCTAAAACTCTTTCCACACTTTTTAAAAATTCTTTTTACTTGTTCAAAAAAGAGTGAATGTGCATTAGCGAAAATGTAAACACATTTTATAAATTAGACTGTATTAAATGTTTAACTTAATGATTTATCAGCTGACTTATCAGCTGTTTGCTGTCCCAGATAGTCTAATCCAGTGTGAATTTTTTTTTTTTTTACTTTTTTAATTTCTCTGCATCATCACCCAATTGTAAATATGATAACGAGAAGGTGACTATATGGTAGCAGTTAGCATTATGACAAACATGCACCACACTCATTATTTGGAGAAAAAAACAAAACAAAGCATTTAGAAGGTTTTCACCACCGCTGCAGTGAAAACCTATCCAATGTATGAATTTGAAGATTTTATCAACAGCAGTTATTTATGGAGTTGGAGTTAGATCAGTCTCTCATAATCAATAAATGTACACAGAAGGATTCTCACATGTGTATTTGGATTTATAGATAAATGTCTCTCAACACAAACATATTTTTCAATCTGTATAAATAATAAAGTTCACAAATGCATTTCTGATACACACACAAATATTGCTTGTTTTAAATATATATAATGGAAATCCAAAAATATCTGTATTCACAAGAATTTGCCATTTTCATCTAAATGATATCCACTATCTATCTATCTATCTATCTATCTATCTATCTATCTATCTATCTATCTATCTATCTATCTATCTATCTATCT
>JAPTYQ010017689.1:0-12189 GCA_029814465.1 Ostorhinchus cyanosoma
ATCTATCTATCTATCTATCTATCTATCTATCTATCTATCTATCTATCTATCTATCTATCTATCTATCTTAGTTTTGAAACACTGTATTGAAACACATAAAATAAGAACTAAACATCTTCTGCAGATAAACTCAGTGTTTGGTGTGACCTCCATTTAGATTCAGTAAATCTTCAGCTCTCTTGGACTGAACTGTCTACATTTGTCTTTAATGTATGATAATTTATAGTATTTTTTGTGTGTGGACATTTTTGTCCATGAGGGTGACGAAAGGGAGTATTTGGCATTACAGAAAAAATACTTATGCAATTAAATCAAATTTGTTGCTAATCTTTGACCTATCCAAGGCTCTAATAACCACCAAAGTTTCATCCACCTACTATTTAGTTTATGGAAAATAAAAAAAAATTTAAAAAAAATTTAATAAATCACTTAGAATTCAAATGATTAAACTGGCATTTAAAGGTGGTTTTCAGCAGGAAGGAAGTTATTTAAGAGATTAAAAAAAAAAAAAAAAATGGAAAAAAAATGTTGTCGTATGAGGATTTTATAGTAGTTTTTTGTGCATGGATGTTTTTGTCCATGAGGGTGATGAAAGGTTTTTTTTTGTTGTTGTTTTGAGGAAGGCCTTAGGGTTAAATAATTTTGTATTAAATTACACACCTTCAGAATGTCCCAGAGCCTTTCATGGTCTTTTGATCCTTTTTTTTTCTTTCTAAATGATTCATACAGCTTCTACAATTTTCATATTTTTTTCCTGAAAAGCATTTTGGTTTTTAACACTGTAATTTATTTATGTGTCATAATTGTCTTTCACACAAACCCATTACAACCTTACAAAAACAACAAAGCCAAAAGCGGCCTCATACCTTTGCACAGTACTGTAATATTTTACTTTATATTAATACATTCCGGCTAATGTTGAGCTAGATTAACTTAGCTTTGACCCACAAGAAGCTAAAATGAAGAAGAAAAAGATATAAATTTGGAGCACATCGATTAATTCAAAGCCTTTTAAATGTGAAAACAAACAGACTGACATTTGAACAACACTACTGAACACAGGACAGAAGCAACAAGCAAACCAAACTGTACATTGTTTTAAGCTACAATGATATTTTAACTATTTTCCTTCTTTTGCTAAATTTTGTTTTAATAAATTTTTACCCGTTTTTACCTTGCCCCCCCCCCCCCCAAAAGGGAGGGCAAAGGGCAGTAATTCTGGTTTAGTTTGTTTCTTTATTTGATTGTTAACACTCTAGCAGTAAAACTATTAGTTGAATTCATACCAAATTGGGTGTTATAGATTGCCAATGACCTAGAATGGATGTCATTACATTTTGGGAACAGCAAGTCAAAGTTCCCATTTTTTATGAAGTTTTCAAATCTTTTTTTTCCCCATTTACTTATAATGGATGAAATTTCAAATGTCTGTAGCAGCAAAACTATTTCTTAAATTTATACCAAATTTGATTTAAAGATTGCCTGGAACTCAGAATACATCTCATTACATTTTGGGAAAAATAGGTCAAAGTTTCAATTTTTTTATAAATTTTTCAAATCTTTTTTTTTTTTTCCATTTACTTATAATGGGCAAAATTCCAAATGTCTGTAGCAGCAAAACTATTGGTTGAATTCATACCAAATTGGGTTTATAGATTGCCAGTGACCCAGAATAAATGTGATAACAATATGTGAAAAGTTGGTCAAAGTTTCCATTTTTTATGAAGTTTTAAAATCTTTTTTTTCCTCCCCTTTACTTATAATAGGCGAGATTTCAAATGCCTATAAAAACATCAATTTTGTTTCAATTTACTTCAAACTTGGGACATATATAGAGGTAATTGATATACTGACATCAGCGCATACATAGACATGATGACATCAACTGGATCGATGCCAAAATAAGCTACAATTTGTGTCAGGGGCGGGGTTTATTGTGCTGGGCACCATTTGTTAGACTTGTTTTCAACACTGAGGCTCAATAGCAATTTTTATGTTACCATAGGTAGATGTTCTATGCATCCATTTTCTGGACCACTTAGTCCTCGTGAGGGTCGTGGTATAATATCATTTAAATTTATGAAAACTTGGCTTCTTTCCAGTAGAGCTGATTTTTTTTGCAACTTTAGTGTAAATTGTGCATAAATGTGCTGTCAGGATCATGAGAAGTGATCAGCATTTATTCAGAAATCTAGACCTACAGTATTACAGAGTATTACAATTCACTATCACTACACATTAAAAGCTAGGATTTATTTTAAAAAAAACACATTTTGGCTCATTTCAGGCATTTGTGTCCATTAAAGCTAAATGCTGAACTCATAACATAATGTCTTAAATCCTGGGTATGCTCCACTGATTTACTTTATTCATGGTCTACATTACATCTGGCTCTACATGTCTGAATCCCAGCACAAAATAAAATCCATGGTTTTATTTCTCCGGCTGGAGGAGTGAAGCAAAATGTTGCAGCAAAGGGTGATGATTACATAAAGAGAAACCAGGAGCAACCCTGCAAGTGTGGAGCTAAAGCAACATGAATGATTATGTGTCAGGGTCAAGTGGGTGCACAGGCGGGGAGTTTGTGTTCATGTCAGTATTCATCATCTTACAGAGCGGTTACCATGATGGGAAAGATGGTTGTTTGGAGAGGATCATCATTGCTGCTTCTTTCTAAATATCTCCCAAAGATAGCGCAGAGCAGCATTGAAAAGAAAAAGAAAAGAAAAAAAAAATGTGAAAAACCTACAACGGACCCAATGGATGATGGGAAAATATAAAGTTCATGTAACATTTTGCATTGTTTATTGTATCTTGCTACATTAACATTTAATTATTGAATAGAAATATTTGAAAAGCATCTATTTTTTTCTGTTTTTGAGTCATTTGTTATTCATTCACTGTAAATATGTTACTTGTGTGTCAGACGTCTGTATATTGATTTTCTCACTTAACCCATAAAGACCCAAACAGTCACTGGAGACGCAAACCATCCACTGATGTAAACAGTTTAATACCTGCTGATCCACTAATCCTGTCAGTCCAAGTAAATAATTGGTGTAAAATACAGTTTGTCATCTTTTCATCAGATATAACCCATTTGGACGTTCAAAGGCTTCGTAGTTGCCGTGGAAACACTGTCATCTTCTTGATTCCCCAGTAAACCCATGGAGTTTGATAAATGACAGTGGATGGAGACATTTGTTTTTACATTCAGTTATTGCTGCGTTTCTGAGAAACTCACTTTTATTTCAGTTTTCTCTGTTTTTGACATACTAACCTTCAACTTTAATCTGAGCTTTAACGAACATCTACATGATCAGTTGATCAAATATCGGAATATACATGATTTTCACTGAAAAAGCACAAAATACAGAGGGTAATATAATAATAAATAGTGATAAATTACTTAAAAAAGGTTAAATAGAGAGAAACATTTATTTGGGAACAACCAAAAGAGTAGCAGTGGGTCTTTATGGGTTAAAAATGTGTAGAAAAACAGCGTGTACAAACAGTATCTCTGTTTTAAAACCTATCTCAGTATTTGGCTGCCAATGAGGCTGAAAATCATTGTTGTATTATTCTAATATGAATTGCAATTGAAGTGAAAGTACATGTTTTATTCAGGAAAAGGGAAAACAATCTACCCCCTCATTTGAATGCAGATTTTTAGCCTGTCGTTCACAGCCTGATGCTCAGTCACAGGTGCAGGAGGAGAACTAATTCCACTTTCTGGCTCTTACTGGGCCAGAAACAAGGTGCAGATATTATTATATTACACTTTGAGTAATGATTGGAGGTGTAGAATCATATTAATCTGAAGACTTTTGTGGTGATTACATTGTTGGTGTGGCAAAGTTTGAAAGACGATCTTGAGTCCTACACATCACCACAGGCTGAGTTACGGATGCTTCCTCTCTATCCATTATGTGAGAATAAAAGAGTTGAAATCTTTGAACCCTCCTCCCTTTGACATTTAATAACAAACCGTTTTTGGCTTCACCGAATCAAACCACACGTCTGGTATTTAAAATGAGGATTTCGTCAGTATGCTAAAGGTCTGTAGCACAATTACCACTACCCAGTGGACTTTAATGTAACATTTATTGCTTCTCCCTGTTCAATTAGATGACCCATGTGTTCACCTTTTCTCCGAGCAGTGACAGTAATTTAACCGGTTTTGGTTAAAGGGCATTGTGCTCTGTCTATTCATGGATTTCTTCCTTTGGCAAGTGTGTATTGCTGCTGATTATAGTTATATTTGCAAATGTGAAAAAATCGAGGGTTTTTTTAGTTTCTCCGGAAAGAAAGTAGGCATCAGTTCTGAAAATGATCTCATCATCTGCAACCAATAAGAAAGAAAAAGTACTTTTTATAATTACATAATGATATAAGTTTTATTCAAAGCCAGTGCAGTACAGTGAGTATTTGTGTTCTCTTAGAATAGTTTTTATGGCTCTTGGGAAGTTTTGAGCCTTGCAAATTCCAACAGATACAGTGTGTGACAAGGAGGGAAGAGTCACGTGACATCGTCCATCACTATCATATGTCACTGTAGGGAAGCACAAAACATTTGGCTTCATCATAGTTACAACAACAACAATAATAATAATAATAATAATAGTCATCATTATTATTATGAATTTTATTAGATTTCTCAAAAGAAATGTACGACAGGAGGTCCCAATTATATTAGCCATTTCGTTTTATTAAAAATACTTAAAATAAAAATTCAAGGAACACAGAATCATAATAATTCAGAAATAAAAAGACTGCCAGGCCACACCTGAACAAATTGTTTGGGAGATGGCCACATATTTTACAAGTAAAAAATGTCATATCACTGAAAAAGTCATTTTCATTAATTTTCCAAAGCCAAACACCTGCAGACTTGAAGAGTTTGATGTTATTTTTTCCGCTTTGCAAATGAATGAATATTTTGAAAGACACTGATCCACCTACTACCTGACATATTTATGACAATCTGTGACTTCCTTACAAAGCCAGGCAATGAATTCAAAATGTGTGGACATTTAACTCTAGGAGTAAATACAGGATACATGGCCACAAATATGGACGCACATAAACCTCTGAAATAAACATACAAACATATAAACATTGTGAGGTGTGGCACCACAGGCAGGACAGAATTAGCTCTTCCTCTCGTCGCAGTGGAATAAACAGCATCACCTTAAATCCTTGGTAAGACCTGGTAATCCATAATCCCACTGGCCTTTCGTTGGCCCTTTTTAGTCTCTGTGCAAGGCCTGTCCAACAACACACAGGTCTGGATGGGATACAGAGCGTGGTGTGGCTCTGAGGTCTGATTGGCTACCCCATAAATCATCCTCCCTGGTTGGTTCATCATCCAGCCTATAAGAACGAGTAAAGAGTGAAGAAATAAGCAATTAGGGAAGTGGGTCTTTCTTTGTGTCTATAAAAAAAACTGTTATACTTCCCAGAGAATACCCCCAATAAAGTGGAGTAAAACTCATTCAATCTAAAACAATCATGTGAGACAATATTATGTGGGTCCAGAAATGAATCATTTTACCTTTGAAACATTACCAAGGCATTTTTATTCTAAAATAGCATAATAATAATAATAATAATAATAATAATAGTAAAATGCAAGTATTTAACACATAAATTATGAGACTAATATGATGCAGAGGAGCAGAGAGATCTAAAATATAATATAGCTCAATAGGCACTGAATTTTCTCCAATATATTTGTGGTAAAGTATTAATTCAAAAACCATGATATTCTTAAAATGGTGTCTTCAGGAAAAGCACAGACAACTTATGCCTTAAGATGAAGTTGTACATCTGCTTGTTTCAAAACATGTGAACTTATGAATGCATATGAATGTCTCATTAGACATATTCAAAGCACTGTATTATGACATTACATTGGAACTCCAGTTCAATCGTGTAATGTTTAATTGGTAGAAAATTATACTATTTTTGCAGATTATGTTACTTGGGTAAATTACAAGAAACTGCATCTAATTGTCAAAATCATGTGGCATTAAGCGAAAGTGTAGAAGACTGTAAAACGCTCACCCTTGGGAACATATTGCTGGTTCGCTCCCACATGTCTCAGCCACTGAGATGCCAGGCAGCCGTGATGGCAGGTTCAAACTTGGCCTCCGGTCCGAATGGCTCCGTCGGATAAATGGCCGAGGTCCTTGCACAGATACAGGAAACCGTCCACGGCTCCCCCAAGAACGAGAGAGGAAAGACGCCCCAGCAGATGTCCACGCCTGAGGGGGATGGGGAACCGGGCTGGGATGGGCCTCAAACAGGGATGGTGAAGCGGGGCAGAAGACAGAACGTGCGTTGCTGAATTTTCGAGCATTAGATAAGTCTTCACTGCTGTTTTCTCTTGACCACCTTTGTAATTTTGGAGAAGCAGGTGGTGATGGAGCTTTGAAAGGGTATGCAGAGACTGAGTTTGAGTTTAAACTGCTGTGCTTTCCTACAGGTGGACTGGGGAGTCTCCTCTGAACTGCTGGTGGTGTGGGAAGTTTCCTGCTGGTGGGGGGGCTAGCTGAGGAGGGTGGAGTAGGTTGCCTTCTGAAGTTCTGTGGACTGGGAAGTCTTCGATGTAAACTGCTCGGTGTAGAGGGTGTTGATGGTAACATTCGCATTTTTGACACAGGTGGAGTGGCAGGTGTTTGACTATTTAATACTGAAGGAGGCACTGTAGAAACTGTAGAGCTAGGTCCAGGCACTGGTGGATTCCCAACGTCTTCAATATTTGTTGATTGCTCTCGACTGGCAGATGGATTTACAAAACTCAGTGGTTTTACACTTTGAAGGCCTGAAGAGTTTCTAAGGTGTATGATCTTTCTGGCTTGCTGGTACAAGGAATCATTTTCCTTTTTAACATCTTTTTCTGGTTGAACATCTGGTTGACTGGTCTTTGACATAAATGATGTGTCTTTCTGAGCTGCCTGAGTGAGAGAAATAACCTTGGAACCTTGTAGCAGACCTCCTTTACTGGGCAGCACAGTCACTGTCTGAACTGAGGCCCTTAATCGCTGTGAGACTGCTGCCCTTTTTATCACTGGTGACTTGCCTACTTTTGCAGCCCCATCATCTGCTGCACCAGTTGAAAGGCTATGGGCACTTTCAAAGGAATTATCCATTAACACTTCGAGTGGAGGTGGAGGAAGGCTATCTAGATCCAAATATTCACTTTTCTCAGATTCAGAGTAACGTCTACAGCTGGTTATGCCACTGCTAAGCACAGCTTCCACATTTCCTAAACCAGGTAACACAGGGACACCACACTTCCTTACACCTTTCAGAGGCCCAAGAACTTCAGGACCATCATGTTCCTCTATTCCTTGGCTAAATGTATCAATCAGTTTTTTGACTGAGTTTCTTCCACGGTAAAGGCCTGAAGAAGGCCGTGGTGATGAAGGAGGGCTAGGAGGTGGGGTGGCCTTTACAGGACCCTTGAGTGGCTTCTTGTTTTTTTGTTTATTATCTTCTTCAGCATCACTTGTTACCTCTTGTGTTCTGTTGTTGCTGTTTGTAAGGCCTGTTTTATCTTTAGGTGTTTGAACAATCTTCTCTACTGGGGGATTTTTGCGATTACGTGCCGGAGATTGCATTGGTGAGGTTCTTGGAGTTTGCTTAGATGGAGCAGTCTTGGTATTCACTACTGCCTTACTCTTAGTCATTCTTTGCAATTTCTGACTTAAATCTTTTTGGGTTCTTTCCATTTCAAGGAGTGTGGCATCTTCACCTCTACTCCGCAGTGATTCTGCTGACTGAGTACGCCGTTGCTTAGCTACTGGGGTCTTTTTCACCACTGCCCTCCGCGTAGGGGCAGCTGTTTGAGGTCGCTTTGGATATTGCTCTGTATCATCTGACCACTGCTGTCTATTAGTTTTAGGGCTGCCTTCTATCCTTGATTTGGCACCAGCATGAGGTGACGCAACAAACTGTATTCTACCACTTATAGCATTTTTCATTTTAAGAGTCATTTCTACATTTTTGGGGTTTTCTATGCGCTTTGGGGGGAGTCGACGTGGTTGTCCACTGTTCATGGGTGACGAATTTGATCGCTGTCTAAAACCTATTTGTGTATCTCCCATGCCTCCCTCTAGTTCATCATCATCATCATCCCCCTCCCAGGAGACAGATCCCAGCAATGAGTCTCTTTGTTCATTAGCCAGTATGGTACATGTAGAACCTACTGAGTTGAGTGATGTAAGGGAAACACTTGGACTTATTTGACTTGCAAATGTTTGCCGTGAGGCTCCTTGCCTAATGTTAATTGAGTTATATCCCATAGGGCTGACAGGAGTAGTTCTGTTTGTCCCAGTGGACTCGCAACTCTTTCGTCTGCGCTGTCTATCAGATCCAGCAAGAGATTCACTCTCAGCCCCAATACCACTGTCCTCGCTAAAGAGAGCAGAATCCTCTGGTCCAGGTTTGCGTAGAGAGGCCAGTTCAATGCGAGACAAAAGACGCAATAGCCGTGACTCAGCTGCACGTTTGACTCTTAGTTTCTCCTCTAAAAGCTCTGAGACAGAAGCAAAGTACTCCACCGCCTCCTCTAAAGCAGAATCCCCAAGTCCACCAACTGTCTGGCACACATTCCGCATTCTCTGTGTGGTGTACTGAAGCAGCTGCTGCAGCAAATCTGGTGGGGGTTCAGTATTAGCAGAGCCAGACTTCAGAGGTGGAGAAGATGAGAGGTTTTTCATTTGGCTCGACCATGCAAGATGCTCCCCATTTTCTTTTAACACTTTTTCCCCCTCGTCTGCCATTTCTTCAAGTCCCTGAATTATTTCCTCATAACGTAAAGCCATAAAAGCAACCATAGGCTGCACAGAAACCTGAGTCTGGGCTGCTTGTTCCAAAAGTCCAAGTAGTATATCATATTTATTGATGCTAGGATTCAAAAAGCCATAAGCAGCTTGGTGAGCTTTTACCAGAGGTTCTGGGAAATCCACTTTTTGATCTGTGCTGAATTTGTCTTTGTCCTTTTCTTTCTTTTTTACCGTCTTCACACCTCTTGCATTTTTCTTTGTCTTTTTAGCATTCTTTTTGTCTATTGGTTCTTGTTTCTCCCCATGTTTCTCCTTTCGCTGTAACAAGCCATGGCCATCTTTACCCTGACTCTCTAATTTGTCCATGTTTACGGCTTCGGGGGCTAGCTCAGTCACAGATCTCTTTTTTTGTGGGGTCAAAAATACCTCCTTCTGTGATAACTGGGCCTGTCCAGTTGATTTCCTCTCCTTTGTATCTCCATCAGTAGCTTCAGACATGTTACAGTTCGGTCCTTCTTCAAGCTGACAGTCTTTCAGGCTTTCATGAGGTGCCGGAGGCAGCATTCGTCCCTTCCTTAAAGGACCCATAGTCCCAAAATTGTTACCTCTGGATGGTGAGCAGCCCATTTCTGATGTTGTGAACAAGATGATTTTTATGTCTTCTTAGTAACAGTAACACAGTGGTGGAGAAAGTGCACAGAATGATGCAAAAAAAATAAGAAGCAAGGTCCTTAGCCACCTGCTGTAGCTGTCATGTTCAGATGGCTGAGATTGCTGTGCCTCATCAGATCACTTTTCCTGAGGATGCTGTTGAAAAAACATGATGATAAATCCATTTTATAAATCTTCAGAGGTCATGTAGAGGTAAAATAAATCCATGAAACAACTGTCTTCTTTAAAAAATTCTCCTAGCGTTGTGTGAAAAACATTCTTCCCAGTGTACCTTACAGAGGACAAGGAGCTGATGAGCTGATAGGATTAGTGAGGCTTTCAGTGAACTCCTCGGCATGCACATATGCCACGTTAAAGCGTATAAAACTCACCTACTTGTAAGACCATAAGCTCCTTTGGGTAATGAGGGCTGGTCTCAGGTAGCTTTTTATAGGAGCACAATATCTCTTTATTTAGCCATTTGGTCTCTTTTTATAGAAAAAAAAGGGAAAACAAACGTAAATATGAAAGTGAAAGTGTGTCATGTTTAGTCGCATTAAAAACCATGCACCAGTTTTATTCATTAATATCAATAATTTAGCAAAAGTGTTTTGTTTTCTAATATAAATCCTCTAAATGCTGACAGTTAAATGTTATCAAAATACTATTCGCATCTTTTTCTCATGAACGTGAACTTCAATATCAAGCAACAAACTTGGCAATGTATTTTTGGCCATTTGCTGATCTTGAAACTGCTGCTAAATCCAGCGTCAGTTCAGTAAGGCAACCTTTAAAATAACTCCCTTCCTGCCTCTGCCTCTCTAGAGTAGGACAGTTGGCAACCCTTATATTTGAAATGGAACAAAGAGGAAAAAAATGTTGGTAATCTTTAGACAAAAAATAAATTTAAATAATACATATGGATTAACAAATCTAATACAATATTTATTTATTCATTTATTTGATTGTATTTGGTAATCCATATATAAAAGCAGATCATTTATCTTTTTTGGTCCTTTGACATCTGTAGTAAAATGATTCACATGTTTTACCAATGGGTTCTCTGCATTGTACTATTCTATGCTGCTGGGGAAGCAGTACCAGACAAATGGATGCAAAATAACTGGACAAAGTGCTGAAAAAAAGCTGGTTCTGTTTTTGGAGAGAAACTGCACACTGCTACTATGGTGGAGACATGCACCCTGAGGAAGGTGGAAGACATCTTGGAAAATCCATCTCATGCGCTTCATCTTATCCTAACAAACCAGAGGAGCAGATGCATCATTAAGATGCAGGACTGAGATGTTTAGAAGATCCCTCATGCCCACTGTCACCAGACTCTACCAGACCTCCATCTAATGGTTCGTTCTTTCTTTCTATTTCTTTTAATGAACTGACTATCAGTAAATCTTATCTGCATCTGTATTTCCTTATGACAGTTTATAGTGACAATTGTACAGTAAACCTGAGGTAAAGGAAAACAGTTGTCTTTACTCAGTGGGGTTTTTTGTTTGTTTGTTTTTTACTAAACGAACACATCCTACATGGTTTATGCCATTTTTGCTGTTATTTATAATTATATTGTTTTGTCATAGTCCTACCTTATTAGTGTACTCGTATTTTGTACAGATAAAATATAACAGATTTCCTCTTTTGCAGATTCATTATACGACTGCCTTTAAAACATTAGCATAAGACCTGAATTAAAACATGTTGGGTCACTGTGAAAGAAAGGTCATTTTTCTATGTCGCAAACCATGCAAATGGTTAATATTATTTTTAATATTATGATATTTTTAATGGCAATAGTATTAGATTTCTTTTTACACTAACATACAATCTAGTTTTATTCTTTGTATGACAGTAAATTTCACATTACCTTCTTCTTCTCTCTCATATGCTTCATCCTCATCATCTGTATTGCTGCTAGCGGTGCAGTCCTTCAGTTCTCCTCCACTTCCACACTTTGACATCTTTCTGGCTTCCTGGCAGAACAGTGTCACCTACACATGGTCATGATTCTGTAGAATGCAGTGATACGCATGATAATATATCCCTAATAGAGCTCAAAATAGCATCATGACTAAAACTGTCCAGCATTCCATCAGTAACGTAGGTTGAAATTGTTTTGCCTATGGATCATTATGTGAAGTAAAATAATAATAAAATAATACACTACCCTTCTCAGTATCAACTTTAGTATCCACATTACTATTACCTCATCTGTCGTCGCCAAGTTTGTTATTCTTCTTCTGCCACTGTGTTGTTGTCATGCCATGACTGTGATCACTTCCGGAAGCTGGAGTGCCCAGGCCAGTCAATAGTCTGGCGAGAAAAGCTAGACTTAGAACCGCATTATCTGGCACGAATAGTCCGATTACAAAAACTCCAGTTCGGTTCGACTTACAGTCCGACTAACGTGTATATATGCATGTAAACGTACTTACTGTTGGCGGTTGTAAATTCAAAATGGCGAAATGGGGCGGGGATGCAGGTTGTTACATCATCTCTTCACTACTAATAATTGGCCGGTTCTAATGTGTTGCATTATGGGTATTGGACATTTTACTAATTGTGTTCTGTTTTATGTGCAGGGGTTCAAAGGGGATTTGTGTTCATGTTTATTTAAGTCCATATGTCTATTTTACAACATCTATTGGACTTATTTTGTTTATTTATTTTTTATTAATTTGACACCATGAGTCAAACCTCTACAGTGTGTGAAACTTTACCCTACATGTTCACA
>JAPTYQ010017755.1:0-11999 GCA_029814465.1 Ostorhinchus cyanosoma
CCCCTTTCTGAAGTTTCCTTGGGGAAAGCAAATTTGTGCAGCATAAAAAGGTGTCAGACCACTCTCCTGCTGTTATGATGCAGGACAAGACAAGTTGAAAAAAAAAAAACTCGGGTGTGGGAGGAGTTCGGTGAGGACATGGACGAAGACTACCGATTGGTATTCCATGTGTCCGGTTGTTTCCATGTGTTCTCTGGTCTGATGTTTCCATGTTGGTATTTCCATGTGCATCCTCTGGTGTGATGGTCTGGTGTTTCCATGTGTGTCCTCTGGTCTGATGGTCTGGTGTTTCCATGTGTGTCCTCTGGTCTGATGTTTCCATGTGTGTCTTCTTGTCTGGTTTTTCCATGTGTGTCCTCTGGTCTGGTGTTTCCATGTGTGTCCTCTGGTTTGATGTTTCCATGTTGGTGTTTTCATGTGTGTCCTCTGGTCTGATGTTTCCATGTTGGTGTTTTCATGTGTGTCCTCTGGTTTGATGTTTCCATGTTGGTGTTTCCATGTGTGTCCTCTGGTCTGGTGTTTGCATGTTGGTGTTTCCATGTGTGTCCTCTGGTCTGATGTTTCCATGTTGGTGTTTCCAAGTGTGTCCTCTGGTCTGATGTTTCCATGTGTGTCCTCTGGTCTCATGTTTTCATGTGTGTCCCCTGGTCTGGTGTTTCCGTGTTGGGGTTTCCATGTATCCTCTGGTCTGATGTTTCCATGTGTGTCCTCTGGTCTAGTGTTTCCATGTGTGTCCTCCTGAAAACACGTCCACATCAGAGGACACATGGTCCAGACCTTACAAGTGTCTGTCTACTACTGCAAGGATTTGACTATTACTCCCACATTTTAATGCAAATATGTAGATTTTCTATTTGGTAGATTGTCAAAACAGACTCATTACTTCACTTTTAAATGCTGTTCAAAGCAATAATTAAGCATTTTAATTCTGATAAGGACATAAAAGACATAAGACAAAAATTTGGTAAAAGATGAAAAAATGGCCTAAAAGTTCTAACAAGATAATGAAACAGAAGACATACACCATAAAAATGTGTGAAAAAGGGAAAAAGATAAAAAGATATCAATATTGTAACGGTTTAACCAGATGAACAAGATGGTGAATGAATCATAAAAGACGAAACACAACTAAAAAAATCCAACAAGATGAAAACCATGTCAAAGGTGTAGGAAGACAAAAATGACCGAAAAGACAAACGGTCCTGTTTCCATCCACACTGATCCGCTGATCAATATTGGTGAGTATTCGTGATGTAAGCAGTCTAATCTGATGTGTTTGGTCAAATAGTAGCAGTAATTTGCTTACATTCAATCAGATTACCACTCCTGGGTTAGTCTTCATGTATGTTCATCTAGTTTACTTAGTTCAGTTCCATCTGAAGATGTGGAAAAACTATTAAATCGCAGAAAACAGAAAAACAGAAACGACAAGAACAGGAAGTTGGATTCTACGTCAGTACATACGAACAAAGGATGAAATAAATCCAATAATGGACTGAAATGACTGAACCAGGGTTTATAAATTATCATTATCAGAGTCTGCCACCTGGAACACAGGAAATTACAAAGACACACACACACAGAAAACTCCACCCTGTGTCCAGGAGGATACATTACATGCAAAGTACAAATGACCTTGGCTCATAACAATGAGAGCAAGGTGAATGTTTGTTGTTTTTGATTCTTTGTGATGGTTTAATTGTATGAACAGACTTTGATATGACATCAGGGTCAGTTGGACATTTGTCGACGGTGGCTGATCATCACTTTCACTGCCATTGTCGTATTCTGACATCAGTGTGTGTCATCGGTATTTTTACACTTGGGCCTCAGTATAAGGTGTGATTTCCACTTATGACCCCACCCCGTGGGGGGGGGGGGGGTCATGCTGTTCAGGAACCCACTCATCTCTAATACAATGGACCAGGTACCATTTCCCAGAGTGCACTGTTGAGTTGCACTAATCAGATTCCTGGGAATCAATGCTCAAATGTTCCCTTTATTTCCTCCTGAGTGTAAACTCTAAAGCACCATCTGATAGAGTCAAACTGCTTCCTTCCCTGACCGACACTGAAGCCACAAAGGCCTGGTCTAACACAGCCTCTAATCAGATGGACCTAACCCTAAACCAGCAGAAACTGGACCAAACTCACTTGTTTACTACATCATTTTCTTATGGTATTTTCATCTTCTCTGTTTCTTTTGCATCTTTAATATTTTTTCATTGTCCTTTCATCATTGACATTGTTCTTGTTTTGTACCACTGACAAAATGTTTTCATGTTGTTTGACCTCCTCCATCAAACTGTTTTCATCTGGTCATTTACATCTACACTGGTGGGTAAAGGTTTCCATTCACCCCATGCATTACACTAAGTCAGCAGTCGCACCAAGTCTCCAGTCCCCAGTTGCACCAAGTCTCCAGTTGTACCCAGTCCCCAGTCATACCCAGTCCTGGGTCACACCAAGTCCCAAGTTATACCCAGTCCCCAGTCACACCAAGTCCCCCCGGTCACACCGAGTCCCAGTTCAACTGGGTCTACCAGAGTATGATGTGTGAAAATGTCTTTAGATCAATTCAAGCATTTTGGTGTCAATGTGAGGGGCGGACTGGGGTAAAAAAGCTGCCCAGGAATTTGAACCTTACTGGCCCACTCAAAACCACAGTTATCTGTCCTGTCACTCAAGAAACTAGTGTAGCATATGTGTTATTACAAAGGTACATAGGCTCATATGGTAAATGGACTATGCTTATATAGCAGGTTTCTACCTTCATGGCGCTTTACAAAGCCTCACATTCACCCATTCACACACACACTCATACAGGCGGCTGCTGCCATGCAAGGTGCTGCCAGACCTACTGGGAGCAATTTAGGGACACTTCGACATGTGGACAGTCAGAGCCAGGATTTGAAACGCCAACCCTTTGATCATTGGACCCGCTCTATCAACTGAGCCACAGCCGCCCGTCATGTATGTGTGAATACTCTTAAAGGTCTATGTAATGTAACAGTAATTATACGGAAATAGATTTGTGACCAGAAGACTAGGATCTGCTCCAGGAGAGAAAGGCACAGACTGAAGGTTTGCTTTTAAATTGGTTCCATATATTGAAAGTAAGAAACAATAACATGTAAAAAACAGTGCACGAGTGAACGGCCATTCAAAACAATGGTTCAGATATTCAACTGAACACACAATTTCACACAATATACATGTTTGCATTCAATCACTGATTTGACAAAACAAAGAGGATTGAGAAAGTCCGCAAAATGTAAGGTCTGCCCATCAATACTTTGCTACCCACCGTGGGTATTGGATGGAAGTGAATCAATGTGTCTGGAACGTCCAACAGAGTTTGTACGAGGGAAACAGTTTGGACATGGGTGGAGGCAAAATGAGTATGTGTGGGCAGAGTCTAAAGAAGGTTTGGGGGCTGCAAGCTAAGGAGTATGAACATGAATCTTTGGATAATATTGAATTTAAAAGTCACATTTTTGTAGAAACGGCATTAATGTTGTCAAAATGAGGGACAAACCACAACATCCATATAAACCAATGGGCCACGGCTAGGCTAACGCTAACAACAACTTTTTGACTCACCAATAACACAGTTGATAACACAGTTCATGCAGGTGTTCTTTGACATGGTTCCGGTCATGGTAGACAACTCCTAAAATTACAAACTATACATTGAGTATCAACTCACAGAAAGGTGTACCAGAGCGGAAAAGTTCCTTTTAAATGGACCTGCAGCGCTTCTCCTCCTGTGGGCCACTGGACACAACCTTGTGAGCCATCTGGGTATTGCTTTTTTTTCCTTCTCATCGGCCACACTGGCTAACTAACTTAGCAGCCCACTGGGAAAACTCACGGTACTCCCAATGGCCAGTCTGCCTCTGATCAATGTTCTTGGGTGAGGGATGTATTAATGTCCTTTAATGTAAAAATCATTTTCTTATTTGTATCAGTGAAACTTCAATCCAAGTATAAAATAGTGCGAAAGGGGAAAACCCCCATCCAGACAGAAAGAGCCAAAGACCATCATGGTCTCGTCTCATCATCATCATCATCATATGTTGTGGGTTTGTTAAACTTTGTATCCATGGGTTTATTCAGGGTGATGGTCTGGACCCTGAGTCTATGGGTTTAACCCTAGGTGTAACCCTAGTCCTGGGTCTAACCCTAACCCTGGGTGCAACCCTAAACCTGGATCTGACCCTCTCACTGGATCTGACTCTAACCCTGGGTCTAACCCAAACCCTGTGTCTGACCCTACCCTGGGTGTAACCCTAAACCTTGGTTTTACCCTAACCCTGGCTCTGACCCTAAATTTAGGTCTAACCCTAACCCTGGATCTGACTCTAACCCTGGATCAGGCTCTAACCCTGGATCTGACTCTAACCCTGGTTGTGACCCTAAATCTAGATCTAACCCTAACCTTGGTTCTGACCCTAACCCTGGATCTAACCCTAACCCTGGGTCTAACCCTAACCCTGGGTCTGAATCTAACCGTGGATCTGACCCTAACCCTGGGTCTGACTCTAATCCTTGCTCTGACCCTAACTCTAGGTCTAACCCTAATCCTAACCTTGGGTCTGACCCTAACCCTGGCTCTGAATCTAACTCTAGGTCCAACCCTAACCCTAACCCTGGGTCTAACCATAACCCTGGGTTTGACCCTAACCCTGATTCTAACTATTACTCTAGGACCAACCCTAACCCTAACCTTGGGTCTAACCCTAACCCTGGATCTGACTCTAACCCTGGCTCTGACTCTAAGTCTAGGTCCAACCCTAACCCCAACCCCGAGTCTAACCAAAACCCTGGGTTTGAATCTAACCCTGGATCTGACCCTAACCCTGGGTCTGACTCTAATCCTGGCTCTGTCCCTAACTCTAGGTCTAACCCTAATCCTAACCTTGGGTCTGACCCTAACCCTGGCTCTGAACCTAACTCTAGGTCACCCCCTAACCCTAACCCTGGGTCTAACCCTAACCCTGGGTTTGACCCTAACCCTGGCTCTGACCCTAACCCTGGGAGTGACTCTAACCCTGGATCTGACTATAACCATGGATCTGAATATAACCCTGTGTCTAACCCTAACCCGGGGTCTGACTCAAACCCTGGCTCTGACCCTAACTCTAGGTCTAACCCTAACCCTGGGTCTAACCCTAACCCCGAGTCTAACCCTAACCCTGGGTCTGACTCTAACCCTGGCTCCGACTGTAACTCTAGGTCCAACCCTAACCCTAAGTCTAACCCCAACCCCAACCCTAGCTCTGACCCAAACTCTAGGTCTAACCCTAAGCCTGGGTCTAACCTTAACCCTGGCTTTGACTCTAACTCTAGGTTCAACCCTAACCCTAAGTCTAACCGTAACCCTAGGTCTAGGTCTAACCCTAACCCTGGGTGTAACCCTAAACCTGGCTCTGCCTCTAACTCTAGGTCCAACCATAACCCTAACCCTGGATCATACCCTAACCCTGGCTCTGACACTAACTCTAGGTCCAACCCTAACCCTAACCCTAACCCTAACCCTAACCCTAACCCTAAGTCTAATCCTAACCCTGGCTCTGACTCTTACACTAGGTCCAAACCTAACCCTAACCATGGGTCTAACCCTAGCTCAAACCTAACCCTAACCCTGGGTCTAACCCGAACCCTAGCTCTGACCCTAACTCTAGGGCTAACCCTAACCCTGGCTCTGACTCTAACTCTAGCTCTAACCCTAACCCTGGGTCTAACCCTAACCCTAGCTCTGACCCAAACTCTAGGTCTAACCATAATCCTTGGTCTAACCCTAACCGTAGCTTTGACTCTAACTCTAGATGTAACCCTAAGTCTAACCCTAGCTCTGAACCTAACTCTAGGTCTAACCCTAACCCTGGGTCTAACCCTAACCCCGGCTTTGACTCTACCTCTAGGTTCAACCCAAACCCTAAGTCTAACCCAAACCCTAGGTCTGCCCCTAACTCTAGGTCTAACCCTAACCCTGGGTGTAACCCTAAACCTGGCTCTGACTCTAACTCTAGGTCCAACCATTACCCTAACCCTGGGTCTGACTCTAACCCATCTGACTGTGGTTGTATTGGAAGTGTTGATGTGCTGTTCGTGTGACGCTCCAGCACAACCATGAACCACATTCCAGGGAGGGCCCAGTTTAATTTTGGACATTTGTAAGCGCTCTGATTGAGACCAGAGAGTGAACGGATGAGGGCCGGCATACCCTGCCACGCCGGTTGTGTTTGTCACAGTGTTATTTCATGCTTCTGCGTGGAATAATCTACGGGAGTCTTTGAAGTTATGGATGTTATGGCTGGGCAGCCACAGAGAAAGTGTGTGTGTGTGTGTGTGTGTGCGTGCGTGTGTGTGTGTAAACATGTGAACCACAACAACACATCCGACTGCAGAAAAAATCCCCAACCCATCCTGAAAAGAATGCAGAGGCCATTTGACGGCTCTCACAGATAAGACAGTTGTGACATTTACCAATTCTGTTTCATGTAGACTTGACGGCAGCAACTGGACCAGCTCTGGGATGTTCGTGTGCAGAAGCAGCTCAGGAATTCAAGCCTCACCCGATGGAATGTGGCTTCAGTTAGATCTGTGTGATTTAGTGCACAATGAGTCCGGAGGTTCAGCCTCCCATACCCAGCATCCTCCAGCCCTTTCATGTTACAGTCCGGGTTAGTCAATCCCTTACCCCTATCCAAACCCAAATTCTAACCCTAACCCTAACCCCTATCCAAACCCAAATTCTAACCCTAACCCTAACCCCTATCCAAACCCAAATTCTAACCCTAACCCTAACCTGGTTCTTTTATTACATTTCTGAAGGCCTCAGGAAACAGCTCACTAGTGCTACTGAAAGACCACTACTGAAGACAGGTTACACCTCTCACCAATAAGGATTATACAAAAACAAACCAATCCACCATTTTAGACTTTAATGCTGTTGTTGATAGTGTTGGTAATGTTGGTAGTTTTACTGCATTTTATCTTCCTGAATTAAAGTTTGGTGTGTTTCATCAACAGACATTTGAGATGCAGATTTCAATATGCTGTGAACATCTTCAGCTCTGTTGTTGTGATTCCAACTTGTATGTACGTTATTTTCTAAATCTGATTAGAAAATGCACCTCCATTTCTAAACCACTTCCTGACCAGACAAAAAGATTGATGTTACCTCCTGTCCTTACCGTAAATACAAGGTGTATCCTTGCATTTCAATTAGTGTGGAAACAGCGGTTTAGTCGGGTGGAGTCAGAGGATGTGGGCTAAACTCCAACAATGTGTTGTGCAGTTTGATGCAAGTCTGAGGACAAAGTGAATTATACATTTTTCATAAAGTCATTCTGGTCTTTGTTATTTGAAAACCACAATTTGTATAAATGACAAAGGAAAATCTGACTTAATGGAGTGCACATTCACCTTCCGCACTTCTGCAGGACTGTGGGTTCATACTACAGCTACCAATGCATGTCTGTTTTCTTGTCTATTTCATCCCCACCTCTTTCAGTCTGTTCAATACAACCGTGTAACTCCTTCACTTTTTTTCCTTCCATCTATACACTCTGACATATTTACGTATATGTATATGTTTATAGTTATTTTTAACTTTAAAAAAATAAAAATAAAATAAGAATAACAGATTTGTGATCCATTTCCTGTGTCCAACCCTAAAATCTAACCCTAACCCTCTTTCAGATTTCAGTTTGATTTAGACACGACCAACTTAAGTGTTTCTGCTGAAAACCTTGAGCCAAAGCCACGCAAAACCATTCAATGTTTAAACAAACCTGTGAATAGCTAATAAAACTATCCCATCATGCATCAGGAACATCTGTTACTATCTTTAATGTCTTTTTGAGTACAAACATTGGTGGATTCTGGGTGATGGATCTGTGATTTACATCCTATAAACATGTTGGATCTGTGTTGAGACCCTAACCCTGACCCTAACCCTAACCCTAAATGGATGAAGACGTTCCCCAAGTCAGACTCATTTTGATCTTATCCTCTTTTTACCCTGACTCTTTGTGGTGTGATGGCGGTCTCAGGTAGTGGCCTAAGGCGGCCAGGGCCATGTTGAGGTGGAGGCATGCAGATGGTGCTCGGTGTGATGGCGCTGAGGCCGTCGACACTGCTGAACTATCACTCACATTTGGACAGAACTCTTGTGAATGCAGTGAGTTTTTGATGAGGAATCGGCCTCTTTTTGTCATGTGGTGCCAGCGCCATCGATCCATTCAATGTCTTCTTGTGAGGCCCTGCTGAGGATTAGATCATTTTCCTTTCCTAGCGCTGCTTCGTGTCTCAGTGCGCTTGGCTCGTCTCTGCACCACTCACAGAAAAATAGGTTGTATCATTATGTGTGGTGAGTTTGTCAGGATGCCACAGGAATGATGATTAAAACGACCTTAACTCACAAACCTGTCAGATACTCAGGGACACAACATGGACCCAACATGTTTATAGGATGTAAACCACAGATCCATCACCCAGAAGTGACCACCGTTTGTACATTCAGTCTTGAGTTAGGGTTAGGGTCAGACCCTGGGTTCACTGATTAAGGATTAGGATTAGGGTTAGCGTGGGCAATGAAGCTGGTTTGAGGAATGCACTTTGTGACCTTCCTTTCATGTCTCCTGTTGCCTTGTTTTCCATCATCCAATCTCACTTGATCGGAATAATTTCAGCGCTTTTTCCTGTTTCCTGTTTGGATGTCTGGCCTGCTGCATTGACCACCACAATTACTCGGCGTTGTTGAAGATGTAGTGGAAAAGCTTAGGGAGGATGAGAGGAGCAGCTGATAGGATGATGGAGGTGCGTAAACCCAGGGTTCTGTTGTTGCCGGGGGAAATACAACAAACAAAGCTGTGGAAAAACATGTTTACACTTCCAGACAAAACTCTTTTTCTTCTTCTTGCTGAAAATAACAGTGTTGTGTTATATGACAAAAGGTGTAAAAGCTTGGATCTCCTGCCTGTTGAATGTTTGGAACGTGGACGTGGAAAATGGGCCGCTTTTTCCGTTCAGCTATCACACCTGATTTATTTGAGATATTCCTGTAAAGTGTTGCCACCGCCGCTGTCTGTGGCCGGACCTGGGCCTCACCAGGCGCCTTCATCACACACCACGCAAACACTTGAGCACCATGTGAGGCTGCAGCGCCGTCCAGATATGAACAGGACCGCAACAGGAAACAGTTACGATTAAAAATAATCATAAAATTTACAGGAGGAGAGAAAAAAAGCATCCAAATGAAAGACAGCTGGGCCTGAGGCTCTCAGCAGACCTAGGACCAGGACCAGACCCAGGATCAGACCCAGACCAAAGACCAGACACAGGATCAGACCCAGGACCAGACCCAGGCCAAGGATCAGACCGAGGATCAGGATCAGACCCAGGACCAGACTCAGACCAGGGACCAGACCAATGATCAGACCCAGACCAAGGATTAGACCCAGACCCAGGACCAGAACCTGGATCAGACCTAGGATCAGGCCCAGGATCAGACCCAGGACCAGGCCAAGGATCAGACTCAGATCCAGGACTAGATCCAGGACCAGACTGAGGATCAGACCCACGACCAGGACCAGACCCAGGACCAGACCAAGACCAAGGATTACCCCCAGACCCAGGATCAGACTCAGGAGCAGACCCAGGACTAAACCCAGGATCAGATCCAGACCCAGGTTAACACCTAGACCCAGGACCAGACCCAGACACAGACCCAGGATCAGAACCAGGACCAGACACAGGATCAAACCAATACCCAGGACCAAACCCAGACCCAGGCCCAGACCCAGGACCAGGCCCAGACTCAGGATTAGACCCAGATCCAGACCCAGACCCAAGACTAGACCCATGATCAGACCCAGGATCAGACTGAGGACCAAGATCAGATTCAGAACCAGGATCAAACCCAGGATCAGAACCAGGACCAGACCAAGACCCAGGATCAGGACCAGACACAGGATCAGACCCAGACCCAGGACCAAATCCAGACCCAGACCCAGGACCAGGCCCAGACTCAGGATCAGATCCAGATCCCGATCCAGACCCAAGACCAGACCCATGATCAGACCCAGGATCAGACTGCGGACCAAGATCAGACTCAGGACCAGGTTCAAACCCAGGATCAGATCCAGGATCAGACCCAGAATCAGACTCAGGACCAAGATCAGACCCAGGACCAGGATCAAACCCAGGATCAGATCCAGGATCAGACCCAGACCCAGGATCAGACTCAGGATCCGACCAAGACCCAGGATCAAACCCAGGATCAGAATCAGAGCCAGGATCAGACAAAGACACAGGATCATACCCAGGATCAGCCCCAGGTTTAGACTTAGACCCAGGATCAGACCCAAGATCAGACTCAGGATCAGACCTAAACAGCGAGTGTGTGAAGGTGCTTTTAGACGAGGTCACAGAGTTAAAAGAAAAAAACGTCTGGACTTAACATCAGCTGTGATGATTGTCCAGATCTGATACCGGACCAGAACGACTGTTACCAAACCAACAGCCCGTTTCAGAAGCCAAACGCACACCTGGAACACCAGGACACTGGGTTAGGGTTAGAGAACCTGAACATGGACAACAAACCCTCACAGACTTAGGGCCTGTCTCAAAGTTCCCCCTTGGCCCTACATTTCATCCCTACCCCTACGTTTGGAGTCAAGTTTTGGAGGGGTAGTGTGTCCCATTTCTCGTTAGCATCGAGGGGGAGTGGACATTCTGCCCTTCCGAATGGAGTCAGCTTGGATGTAGACTCACTGCCTGTTGCTTCAAACGGAGGGGAAGAATTGCCGGTTTGCCCCGCCCACAGTGCTTTATGAACACTTCCACTTTTCCAGTGTAAACATTTGGTAAATATGTCAACAGGAGCTGGAAAGGAATCACACAAATGTAATGGCGCTTTTCCACTGGTATCGACTCGGCTCTGTAATTCTAGAGCATTCCCATTTCAGGATAGTACTGACTTTACCTGAACGTCAAAGTGGACAGCATGAACTACTGTGTTTTCTGCTCAGGGAATTGTTGATAAACTCGCTCATTTCATGGTGTGTCATCTGAGTTTTTAAGTCGGCCACCAAAGACTGAATCTCTTGGACTGACTATGGTGTAGTTTTGGGCTGTCATGTGGATTAATGTACCACTATATTTATTTTTAGGAGTGTCCACCAGGGTTAGGATTAGTAGTGTCCACCAGGGTTAAGATTAGGGGTGTCAACCAGGGTTAGGGTTAATAGTGTTCACCAGGGTTAGGGTTAGTAGTGTCCACCAAGGTTAGGCTTCGGGGTGTCCACCAGGGTTAGGGCTAGTAGTGTCCACCAGGGTTACGGCTAGTAGTGTCCACCAGGGTTAGGGATAGTAGTGTCCACCAGGGTTAGGGTTGGTAGTGTCCACCAGGGTCAGGGTTTGTAGTGTCCTCCAGGGATAGGGGTGTCCACCGGGTTTAGGGTTAGTAGTGTCCACCAGGGTCAGGGTTAGTAGTGTCCACCAGGGTTAGGTTTAGGGTTAGGAGTGTCCGCCAGGCTAAGGGTTAGTAGTGTCCACCAGGGTTAGGGCTAGGGCTAGTAGTATCCACCAGGGTTGAGGTTAGGAGTGTCCACCAGGGTTAGTGTTAGGGGTGTCCACCAGGGTTAGGGCTAGGGGTGTCAACCAGGGTTAGGGTGAGGGGTGTCCACCAGGGTTAGGGCTAGGGCTAGTAGTGTCCACCAGGGTTAGGTTTCGGGGTGTCCACCAGAGTTAGGGTTAGTAGTGTCCACCAGGGTTAGGGTTAGTAGTGTCCACCAGGGTTGAGGTTAGGGGTGTCCACCAGGGTTAGAGTTAGGAGTGTCCACCAGGGTTAGGGTTAGGGCTGTCCACCAGGGTTAGGGCTAGGGGTGTCCACCAAGGTTATGGCTAGGGCTAGTAGTGTCCACCAGGGTTAGGGCTAGGGCTAGTAGTATCCACCAGGGTTGAGGTTAGGAGTGTCCACCAGGGTTA
>JAPTYQ010017762.1:0-12184 GCA_029814465.1 Ostorhinchus cyanosoma
TGTGTGTGTGTGTGTGTGTGTGTGTGTGTGTGTGTGTGTGTGTGTGTGTGTGTGTGTGTGTGTGTGCGCGCGCGCACGCGTATCGACTACTTTTGGACTTCAAGTCTGCAAATAAAATAAAAGTTGCATAAACACAGTATATAATTAGGACACGTTTGTAAGGTGAAGGTCATATTGTGCCTGAAGGAATTCAGATTTTTCTCTTTCTTCCAAATTAATTGTAATTTATAGTTGGAGAGTTGGCAATGTTGTGATGTGATTAACCCTGATCATATTGATGATCAGGTTCAGTATAAGATGATGTTTTCTCAACACTGGCAAATTTATTTTCAACCATACATTTGAAGTTGGGCCCACCATGAAAATGGAGGCCACTCTGCAATGTAGTTCATCTCATTTAACATTTAACTGATGTATCACCAAGGAATAAATCAAAGGAATAAATATTCTTCGAGATTTTTTTCCCTCTTTATTTGCTGTCTGTCTGCCTGTCTTTTAGAGCTGTATACCCCCGGGCTCCAGTAAAGGGCATGACAGGACAGCCGTTGTTTTTCTAGGTCAGTTCTTCCTGCATGGCAGACCATCAAGGCCACCCACGTACCTGGTCGCTCCACAGGGGATATAATGTTTTGAGAAGGCTCGTTCTTCAGCAGATTCAGACAGACAAGGACTTTGTGTTCTGTCAGTGTGAAAACGTCAGATGGGACCCAGAATTTGTTTTCAGTTGTTATCCCTTCGCAGGCACAGGCAGGCTCATGGTGATGTGGTGCTACAAACTGACACAGCCAGTTCCAGAAAAAAAATAAGGCAAGAATATAGTCAGACTAAAGGATGAGCTTGTCAGTACACAGGGGTATTGTTCAGTTGATCAATGTGTGTTAAAGGTAGTCGATGTCGTTTTCTTTTTTTTTTTCCAGAAAATTTTTCATCTTTGTGTTGATCAACACGTCATGATTTTCAACTCTTGAAAAATTCTATTTTCAAATTGAAATTGCAATAATACTTGTTAGCTAGTGCCATGGTTGTTTTGGCTGAGCTAACTCTCAAGTCAATCACCTAAGTAACCAGCCTAATTCAATGTTAGCAGCCTATTCATGAACTAAGCTAATGGTGTCTGCTTCCAGCTTCATTTTAGCATACAGTCATGAAAATTCACCTATTTTCCAAGAAATATTGTAGCCAAGTTTTAGTCCAGCATGTAATTCTCCAGCCAGGCTAGCTAGCTTATAAAACTTAGCAAACATGCTTTTGCTCCAACTAGCGTAATGTTGCTATTAATGTCCTTTTTTAATATATAATGTAAAACAAGAACTATATCAGCACAAGTAAAGCTCACATAGTTTATAAATTATATTGTAGCCCAACATTTTCCTAACATATGTCTGTACTGTTTAGTCATGAATAGGTGCACGTGTTTATTATTTGAAGCTCTCTCTGTTTGTGCAATGTTATACATGTTTTTTGTATCGAGTTATGGTCAATTTAAGAGTGAGTGTTATGTGACCTGTATAAGAAAGTGAGCAAGCATGGTTCAGAGTGAAGTTTAAGTTGATGGTGGACATAATCCAACGACATTTGCACTTCGTTGTAGCCCAATGTAGCATTGTAGAAATGACAGGAAAGTGAAACCTTCTGAAACAAAGAACCTTTTCAACACAACTGTATTGAAAAAAAGTCGAAGTTTGTTTTGATCATGTGATCCATGACATCCATCATACATACATTTTTTTTCATTCATTTATTTGCTTGTTTTGTTCATGTTCTCATCAAATCACCCATACCAGTTTATCAGCAGTGAAGCATGAACCGCTTTCACTGAATCAGCATTCGAGCTAGTCACGTGGTGTAAGTGTCAAATGGCGCTTCGGACATCATAGGTCACATGATCAACAAAAAATGAATCAAGCTCTGATAGCTCCACTGAAAATAGGTTTGATTGGTAGCATCACAACATCATGGGTATGTATATTATCATTAAGGTATTAAGGTTTATACTTGCCATAAGGATAAATGCATTCTAATGCTTAAAGAGAGTGCCTGGGAGTTTTCTTCCTAATTGTCGTCTACTCTATGAATCCCTTTTCCAACGAGCACTTCAAACAAATTTTTGGGGGGTCCTAGAAGTATTCCTTCCCAAGATATTCTGATGGATATGTACATGTTTATTTTATTGTTCTTATTTACAGATGGTTAATTTAAGATTATTTTGAGTTAAAAGAAAAAATACACAGATGATTATGGCAATAAAAACAAAGTAATTCTTATATTTAATGATATATGTATGTACATTTTTAAGGTAAGCATACATGTAATTAGGCTGTTTTACTTTCATGCTTTTTCAAAATCTAAAATGTTGAAAAGGATGTTAATACCACATTTGCCAGTCTCCCGCATTGTAGGCTGTAGTGTTACTCACTGAGCTACCCAGCCACATGTGTACTGCCAATTGTTGTGCCTGAAGGCTCCCCTGCTTCTTGTATTGGAGGGGGAAGGTCTACTGTACATGCATCATTTATAATAAAGAGGTAAAGGAAGTCAAATCTAAACTAAAGTCTAATCACCAAGAGACAACAGTCTATTCAAATACCATTTGGGTCTACATGCTAGAAAAACAAACGGGCAGCCACAGAAGGTGTGTAATGTATTATTATACTATTGAAACTATATAACTGCATGGTCTGCATAATAAACATCTTTGAGTTCCTGCGGAACACAGTGATTGAGTGAATCACACAAAGTTGCCATAAGCCAATATTAGGCCTACACTATAACTCGTGTTTAGTTAAACTGGATTGGATTTACTGGCTCTTGGACTTGTATCAGCATTTTATGAATTGTTACACTGTTTTGTTTGACAGAATGTCAAGCAGGCTACACGCACACCCACATTTTCCTGTTGAACTACAAGTAGGCCTCCTATGAAGTAGAAAAAACTTATGCTACTACTACTACTATATATTCTCCTGTGCCCCCCCCCCCTCCATTTTTTCTCACTCCACCGCTAAAATTAAACTTGTGGACAGCAAGACAGCGGTCTTCAGAGTCTTGATATCAAGGAACAGTTTAGGCTGTCAAGCTATACACAGCAGCTATAGCAAGGACAGCACAAGTACAGCAATTCTTTACCAAACCAAAAACAAGAAGAAGAGCCAGGTTAGGAGAATCCTAATGTTAGTTGACAAAGCTAACAGCCTTCTGGCTCCAGCTTTATTTTACAATACATACCTAAAGAGAACACTCATGAAGTTTTCATTTACCTCACATTAGGTTAAATAAAGCACCAGTGAACATAACTAACAGTTGCTGAATTTACAAGTGATGGTGTAGTCAAGCTTTAGTGCAGCAATACTCTGTAAAGAGAAGAATCAGTCTTTATGAATTTATGCTAATGCCTCCAACTCCAGCTTTAAGTTAGAATACTGACAATATTAGTCAATGTTACTTTTTTCCAAAGGAAAATTTATTTGATTCAATCAGGTGTACATTAAAAAATAATCACTATCTCCAAAGCTGTTCCATGAGTTTAGGGCTGACACAAAAAAAATATATAGGTATAATAGAAATTAAACAAATCATTATTGTTCTTGGCTTTTCTGCTAGCATCAAATAGTGCTCTACTCCTCTTTAAATTCTCTTTTTTTTTTTTAAACTATCTACTAATCATTTAAAATTATTTTGGGCAGGTCTAATTTTATATAATTGTGAAATTGCAAAAAAAACAAAGGTGTGGGAGATCTGACTACTCTCTAAAGTTAAATTAAACTAGGCATGTGGAATAGCCTGACAGTGAAAAAAAATATTTTCTTTATACAATATCCGTAACAGCT
The DNA here is from genome assembly GCA_029814465.1 of Ostorhinchus cyanosoma. Classification (NCBI taxonomy): domain Eukaryota; kingdom Metazoa; phylum Chordata; class Actinopteri; order Kurtiformes; family Apogonidae; genus Ostorhinchus; species Ostorhinchus cyanosoma. The sequence continues at coordinate 3,828 of JAPTYQ010017762.1, forward strand.
CTGAGCATTACTGTGATATTTTAACTTAACTTTGTCCAGCATCAAAGTTGACAGTTGTTAGTTATTATGAGTATTTGGGCATTGGGACAATTCTAATATTGAACTGACTGTAGCACATTTTTCAGGCCTCAAATCAGGACTCAGATGCAGAGAATTAGCACGAAACAGACTTTATTTATAGCCCGACAACGCCAAAGACCTCTTAACAGAGTGATGAAAATAACAGGCTATGAAATTATTCAGAAAATCACTCCTAACTCTCCAACAGGACAGGGCAAAGGACTAAGGGAAAAAATTATTAAAACAAACAAAGAAAAAAAATCACTCCTAATGGAGGGAAACGATTAGGGAACCAAAACAACCATGATAAATTTTACCAAACCAAAATCACTCCCGAAGCAGGACAACTCAAAAGGCTATAAAATGTTTAGAAACAGAAAACACTCCACAACAGAGGAAAAACAAAATACAAAAAGAAACTCACTCCAAAATACCAGAGGATGTAAATACGCTATAAGCTAGAGAAGACAAAAACAAATCACTCCAAAGGAGGAAAACAACAAGGCTATGAACTAAAACTATGACAAAAGAAAGAAAACTAAGTTATACAAAGTACAAACAAAAAGATCACTCGTGTTAAGGAACAAAGGCTTACGTAAAAAGGGCACTATGGCTGTGATCACGGACAGAAAGTCAGGCTCGGGTGAATAGGTCGAAGGACTAAGACACACCAGCACGAGACCAGGGGAACACAGACTATTTAAGCACATGGAGGATAATGGGGAACAGGTGCAGACAATTAGTAATTAGGGCAGACTCAGACTTCACACATGAGGAAAGGCAAGTGCTCTGAAACGAGAGGAGAGTAAGGTTTTCAAAATAAAACAGGAAATGACAAGATAAAAACCCAAGACAAACCTCACCACAGTGTGACAAAAGTAACTTTGAATCTTATATAGATCCCACAGCAACACTTAAGCACGTTTTAAGTGGATGACATGTTTCAGTTTGTAACATATATTAAGTTCCAGTGTAAATGTTAAAAAAAAATAAAAAATTGCCACAATTCCTGGTCTGCTATTTTTCAGGAGTCTTATTTAAAGGTTCATCATTTTTAAAGGTGTTGATTGTCCTTGTGGTCAGTCAAATCAAAATACATCAGAAAAAGTGCACAAGCATTCAAAATATTCTTTATTTCTTGGTCTAGCATCAGAGGAATATTTCCTAGCCTAATGTTTTTTTCTTTAATGTGTAAAACTACTGAACACTGACTCATTTTATTTTTCACAGTGGAGATTATCAGTGAATCACTCAAACTCTCCTCAACAAGCAAGACAGCAAGTGAGCAGACAAATAGTACATCTCAAAGGTTACTGAAAGGCTACAAAGCAGTAGTGAATCAGGCAGCTGCTAAACAACATCCATGGCCTTTTCACAGAACCATCTAGTGCTTACAGCCTTTTTTCAGTAGCGTGAAAGTGGAATACAGATCAGAAAGCTATTTCTAAGAAACCACTTATCCCCAGAGGAGTATCAATTAGTCAAGTGACTGTGTAAAAATAAAAAGAGACGATTTACAAAACTATATAGCAGATGTAATGCTATGTAGAAAGACATTGCTGGACTCCAGCAAATTCACTGAGGAGGGGGAAAACATCATGAAGTGATTTCAGCTGGCATCTGTGTAACATTACAGAGATTGCATTTTACTCTAGAAACAGGAATGTCTAATATCATCATAAGCTAGAACAACTATCATGAAATAATTGTGGAAAATATGACAAATCCCCATGAAGCCAAAAGAATTCAGTCTGAAGGATTTACCCTGATAACATGGTGATTATACACAGGGAACAAGGGGGCCAGAAACTGAAAACCTGAGAGAAGAAGTTCAAAAAAAGAGGAGGAGGAAGGATTGCAGGAGAGATATGGTGAGAATCATGTGTTTATGTGTTTTTAGACTTTGTGGGTATGTGTTGTTATTTACAGTAGCACTACCAGTTTGACCTGGTTTCTTTCTTTCTTTTGAGGTTTTAAGCCCCGCAGGATTTTTGACTCTTATTGTTTTTGCTCAGGTTTACCATCGTTATTAGTCTACACATGCGGTTTGGCAATTTCCCCCTGAGACTGAAGTATAACTACATATCAAATGATTATTTTGAAATACAAGCATATTGGGATGTAGGACATAGCTATACCGTGATACTGGCTATGCTTTCCACAATTCACAATATTAATATGAGTATGCGTACGTTGAAGACACAGGAGGTCCCTGGTGGGACCCAGTCCATACTTGAGCCTCTGGGGCCGTGGAGGAGCAGTTTAACCCATGACAGGAGGTCCTTGGTGGGACCCAGGTGGTACCTAATACTCCGGTGCTGTGGAGGATGATTTTAACCTGCGACAAGAGGTCCCTGGTGGGACCCAGTCTGTGCCTCATCCTCTGGGGCCATGGAGGATGAGTTTAACACGTGACAGGAAGTCTCTGATGGGACCCAGTTAGTGCCTCATCCTCCGGGAACGTGGAGGATGAGTTCAACATACGACAGGAAGTCCTTGGTGGGAACCAGTCAGTGCCTCATCCTTCGGGGCCGTGGAGGATGAGGCACTGACTGGGTCACACCAGGGACCTCCTGTCCCGGGTTAAACTTAGACTAACTGCTCCTCTACAGCCCCGGACGATGAGGTACTGACTGGGTCAGACCAGGGACCTCCTGTGTCTTCAGCATATGCATGCTCATATTGATATTGTGAATTGTGGAAAGCATAGCCAGTATTATGGCATAGCTATGTCCTGCATCAAAATATGCTTGTATTTCCGGTTCAAAAGACAACTACTTTTGCCCAGTCAGTACTCATTACGTCAGCCGAGGGTGCCTACCCTTTCTGTTCTGGTTAATGTCATGTTTTGTCTTTTGCCGTTGTGTTTTGTCTTTTTTAATTGTGTTTTCTCTTTTGCTGTTTTGTTTTGCACTTCAGGGCCACTGTAGTGATGGATGTCAGAGCTATACAATCATTTTACTGCTGTGCACACATGCTGTGTGGTGACGTTGTCTAACACATAAAAACATTGACGTCTGTTTATTTTAGAAGAGATAAAAAGCAAGAATTAAGAAACACAAGGAACACTAAGATTTGCCTCTACAGAAATAGACAGGAGATAGTCTTCCCAAATTCAAATTTTATGCTCATACAATCCCCCAGACCCTCTAAATCTAAGCAATGCCGGCATTTTGGCAGTCATGCATTTATGGATGCATTAAAATAAATGAATGTATGTATTTAATTGGCACATTTCTAAATTTATGCATTTAATATTAACAAAGAAGTACTCTGCGATTTCCATATTAGAATTGTCTTACTTGAGAAGAAAGAAACCAACATGCAAAAGCATAAAAAAACTGTAAAACCATATTTTCTGTCTGTTTTTCCCCTCCAATCATGTATTGAATAACACATAATAAAGTGCATTGAAAGGAAATAATAATGAGGATCAAAGACAAGTGATCCAAGTGTAATTTGGAAGAAAAACATCAGTGAAAAGACTGGATACTGGACAACATCATACCACTAACCAAACAAACACAAACCAACCACTGCATGTACTGTACAACAGTGTATTTGCAGTCAAGCCTACAGCACATCTCAAAGAAGAGTCAGACTGAGAATAAGGATACATCCACATGCAACCCAAAATGCAGGAGGTATATTTCCAGATGGCTGAGAAATGTTTTCATTTATTTTTTATTTGACCTTTATTTTACCAGGTAAAATGTTTGAGAACCAGTTCTCATTTACGAACATGACCTGGTCAAGAGGCACCAGCAGGAGAGAATGCACATAAAAACACAGACACAAAATTGAATGTCCTGAGACTATTTAAAAAAAGCAAAAGAAAAATCACGCTGATGAATCATGCTTCACTTGACTTCATCTGTCATCATTTGCGTATCCGAGCCAAACTTAATGAAAGTAAAGCAGAGCAAACCATCAGATACACAAAACAGCTCCTCTAAATCGATACACATTTAGGCCACCTGCGAGTGGTTACAGATACATGTTTGCAGACACACACAATGCAAATGTACACAATTCAACACAACCCAGACACACACGCACTTAGGGTATTGATTGAGCTCCCTGTTAGCCATTTTCTCAACTTGCTGTATAAGTAGAGTGGAAGCATACAGCTTACAGACTGTCCTCACTGAACCACTACCATCTATCTACAGGTTAATGAGGCTCAAACACACACACCCCCCTCCTTTTTTTTTCTTCTGTCAGCTTACTAGTCATGAAGCCAGGATTACACACAATTTTACAGCATGCTCCTGTTTAGGTATCTGCAAGATTGTGTGCCTTAAAAATAAAGTAGCACCAGCATAATACAGACGACACTTTTCAGAGCATTTTTTTTAAAGATAAAAAGGTAAAATTCTCAGATTGGATCCTCTTAAATGTGAATATTTTTTATTCTTTTTCTCCCTTATCACATCTTCTTCAGCTCTGGGTAAGACTTTTCCATCATTTTTGACATTTTTTTAGGCTAAACAATTAATAGATTAATTGAGAATGTATTCAGCAGATTCATCAACGGTGAAAAGTGTAGTCATATTTTTTTAATAAGCACCCGAGCATCTTAGTGTTTTTGTAAGCTCATAAGTTATCATTATCTACATAGAGTGAGTCCTCTTCCGAGGCAGTATGATCAGTATGTGAGATCGGTATGTTCTTATTCTTTTAAAAGTTTGCCGTAGTTCAGTGAAGAGACTGAACCTGGTTCTTTATATATTTCTCTCTGGTCCACTTCTTTGTTGTCTTTCTGCATTCCACTTCATTCCTATCAACCATCCATCCATTTTCTGAGCCGCTTAATCAGGTCGCAGGTCTGCCGGAGCCTATCCCAGCAACCCGCAATGGCAAGGTACATCCTGAACATGTTCCCTATAAACCAATCACAGTATGCATATAGATCTACATTACATTATTATTTCAGTTCTCCCTCATTGCACTTCTCAACTATCTTTGCCACCCTAACACCGTCAACCACCAGTGGACTGTTGGGGGTTAGGTTCAGATGCCTTCTGACAGAGCTCTCGCTAGGACCCATTCCAGAACCAGGTAACAAACTGTCACAAGATCTGACAACAAAATCTTACTAAAAGATTATAATAGCAAGTGGACAAATATAGCAAAACACAATTATGAAAATGTCATTATCAGTTAAAATCGCTATTAGTTATTATGTATTTAGAACTTATTAATAAACTTTATTTATCCTAATGATGTTCTCACCACTTCTGAGCACATCCACTTAGGAGACAAGAAGTGAACCATTGCATATCATTGTAGTAACAATGACCCATCTTTATACTGTATTTAAAGGATCATTGACTACACCTAATGCACACTACATCCCTGTGCAGTTAGCCTTACAGACAACTCCACAGGGCTATTTTGTGTGTGTACTTGGATTAGAGACCACCACTGGGAATTATTAAAGTACAAATAAAAATAGCAATAGAAAAACACAAGGTTTAGTTTTCGTTCAAATGAACTGCAAACAGAACGTTCTTCTCCACACAAAAAGTAAGGAGAAAACCACCAAAATCAAAAATGAGTTGCAGACAAGAATAATAACAGGTATACTGGGCCGCAAATGATTCCTTACACACAGCCATGAATCATTTACGGGTTTGGCATGTCTTTAAGGCCAGTACAGAGCACAGTATCAGCAAGAAGTAGAAGCAGAGTCATACCACACTGTGGCTGTCTTGCACATTTAAGAAATACATTTCAAATATAATATCCATTAACGACAACCTACATTGCTACTTCTTTTGATAGGCGTGCAGCTCCTGCACAAATAGGTACTCTATCTTGCTACATACTTTTTATTCAGTTGACTGATTATGCTGACACAGTACAATAGAGGTATATGGTGTATTTCCAGTTGCACACAAGTCCAGACTGCGGCAGCAGACCAAACATAAATACACTTCAACAGAACTTCAAGTTAGGTGAACTATAGCTCCATTATAATACAACTTGTATGGCGAAAACCGTTTGAATTCTGTTGAAACTTGCATCAGTGACAAAGGTAAACGTGTCTCTAGCACTGATAGAATTACACTAAATATTGTGCTTGATATGCAGGTGAAGTTACAGACACCTGCAACTGTGGGGAGGTGTAATGGGACATTGGGACTTTTTAAATTGTAAAAAAAATGATCACACCCCCCGAAGGAGAGGCAAGGGTATTGCTTTTGTTTGTTTGTTTGTTTGTTTGTTTCTTTCTTTCTTTCTTTCTTTCTTTCTTTCTTTCTTTCTTTCTTTCTTTCTTTCTTTCTTTCTTTCTTTCTTTCTTTCGTTATTAACACTCTAGCAGCAAAAGTATTGGTTGAATCCATACTAAATTGGGTTTATAGATTGCCAGTGACTGAAAATAGATCTCATTACATTTTGGGAAAAGTAGGTCAAAGTTCACATTTTTTATGATTTAAATTTTTTTTTTTATCTTTTTCCCCCCACTTATAATGGGCGAAATTTCAAATGTCTGACGTAACAAAACCATTGGTTCGATTCATACCAAATGGAGTTTATAGATTACCAGTGTCCCAAAATAGATGCCATTACATTTTGGGGGAAGTTGGTCAAAGTTAAAATGTTTTATGAATTTTTTTAGTCTTTTATTTTCCCCATTTACTTAAAATGGCCGAAATTTCAAATGTCTATAAAAACATAAATTTTGTTTCAATTTACTTCAAACTTGGCACATATATTGAGCCAATTGATATGCTGACATCAGCACACACATAGACATGATGACATCAGCCTGAGTGATGCCAAAATAAGCTACAATATGTGCGAGGGGCAGGGTTTGTTGGGCCCAGCACCACTTGTTAATATGGCAAACAAATCTTTAAAAGGTCAGTTGTGCCATCCAATAGCTATAAGCTTTAATCTTTTTTCTAGCTGTCTAGCTAGTCCCCAAAACAGAGACTGACAATGCAACTTTTAATTGATCTAACCCTTTAATTGATATAACCCTTTCCACAAGGAGTCCTGGGAAGAAAACATGTGCAACTGTACATACAGAATTGCAATGCCTTCAATGTCTTTCTGCAACAAGAGTTACTGGCAGGAAGACACACCATCAGCAACAGCATAATATCCATGGTTCTGGGTAGCCATTCCTCGATGTAAACATATGTTTCTTCTGACAACCGACTGATTTCCCCTCTGTCCAGGTAAAGAAACAAATGACGGTTTCCTGATGATAGCAAAAGATAACTCAGTCTAGCAATTTATAGTTTAAGCCAATTTAGAGGACCTGCCCCGAAAAGATAATAAATTAGATCTAAAATATAGAAAGATGTGTCAGCTGCCACCACTAGCTCTCTTCACTGTAAGATAGTAAATTTATTTATAGAGTAAGTACATTTTAGTTATGAAAAAAAGTTACTCCTCATTACCAGTCTAGAGTTCAACATAAGAATAAAATAAACAGGAAAACAGAGTATAACATCTGTCATTTGTTGCATTCATTGTAGGCCTACTCTGTTTCCTTGCTCTCTCACTCTTTCACCTTTCAGGCCAGTAACAGTTTACGGTGAACATGAATTATTTAAGTGTATTGCTGCCATGATGTAAAATCTCTCTGTTGTTGCCTTCTAAATGTTCAGTGTAGTTAATTAAGTTTCCATAAAAGTGTAATGTCACATATCTAGATCATAAAGAGACCCTTTTATCTGTCTACAACATAATATACACTATGTGAAAGAACAGAAGGTAAAGTAAATCCAATCAGCTCCAGGTTCGTTTATTTGTCAATGATCAGTTGGAGGATCAGGAGGCCCTGTGGTTGCAGCCTACAGATTTATCAGATGTCTGTTGACAGGATAAAGCCTTGATACTTTCTGATTCTGAAATTACATCTCATTCTCCCTGCTGTACATATCTTATATCTTAAAACCATTCTGTGTGAATAAACTATAACAGCCGAATGTCATCATGATTCACATGGCATCACATAGAACTATTACCAACTGCATAAATGATAGACGAGACTAGACTAGACTAGACTAGACTAGACTAGACTAGACTAGACGAGACGAGACTAGAATAGAATAGAATAGAATAGACTGTGATTGTTACTGTTATAAGAACGATGAAAATCAATTTTACAGTTCAATTTCTGTTAAGCAGCAAACACTTGAAGTGTAGAAAGACTGTATAAAAATATCACACAAAATGAAACTAAAAATTTGTATTGAAACATATTGACAATATACAAAAACTACAAATAAATACTAAAATATACAAAAAGCTAAAGCTAGATTACTGATTAATATATA
>JAPTYQ010017994.1:0-12169 GCA_029814465.1 Ostorhinchus cyanosoma
AAAAATCGGAAAAAAATCGGAAATCGAACTTTTTGTGAAAAAATCGGCGATTTTATTTTTAGGCCATATCGCCCAGCCCTACTACAGAACTTCAGTTATCCTTCAGACAAACAGGTGTACCAGTGTAAATAATCAATGTATAATTGATGCAATAATCATGAGTTGTGTCAAACAAGTGAGAAAACGTGTCTATCAAAAAATACTACTACAACACACGTCTATCCCGAAAGACTTGTCAATCCAGACTCACAATCATTAAACACCACAGTAGTTTACATGGTGAGATACCCAGATTGACTATGCCCAGGTTGGAAGCTGGGCTGACGTCCAGTGAGGAGAGCATCCTTGGAGGTCAGTGGCAGTTCTACATCTTATAGTCAGTTTTAGTTCTTATTATAGTGATTAAAAACCCAGTGCTCAAAAATATCAAGTAACATAGTAAATAACCCAATAAGGCACAGTCAAAATTTCAGTGTGATACATGTAGATTATATGTAGATTATGCACTTAACAGTAGTTGAGTAAATATTACAAGCCCTGCAAACTCATAACCCGTACAGAGAGTACCTTCTTCCTCAATTCTCTGGCAGTTACTTGTGAGGGTATACCCTCTTAACTTTTAGTTTTTTGTCATTTTTCCCTTCTGTGTCTGAGCCCTCCTCCTGACCGGGCCTCAGGAGGAGTAATCTCCTTCCAGAGGATGTCAACCTCCTTCCGGAGTAGTAAAGCAGTAAAAAGCGTGGAATTCCTGCCCAAGCATGCACTATTGTCTAGTGATGTCACTCCACCTGTTCCATCCCACCAGAACTGTTTCTGGTGAATTAACATCAGTAAGATAAACTTATTATTTAGGTATTATTTTAAAATTATTTTATTTATGTCTATCCCTTTACCTTTTAGTCCCTCACCATCTTTTAATATCCCTTTTTGTACCTTCTTATGCAGTCATACCACTGGGTGTACTTTTCACGTCCCACCCTCCTTAAGAATCGTTGTGCCTCAAAATCCCTGTCATAGTTGCGTGGCCTTCTACCTTCCCCTTGTGGCTGTAAGATTTTTGGTGGAATAGGCCTGTCTTTCCAGCAGGAGAATTCTCCTTCTGAAATGAGCTGTAACCAGCGGCGGAACTGGTATGAGGAGATAGACCAAATTACTTCACACTTACCATCCAAAATACTGATGACGGTCTTAACTCCTGAAGCCACCTGCCAGAATCTGCCCTGCATTGACCCTGGAAACACTGTGAATGGGCTTCTGCTTTGATCAGGGTACATACTCTGCCACAGGTAAAAGAAATAGTCTACATACAACACATATTTCTCTTGTCTTACATACAGTTGAGGATGTATTTGCCATGTGTCACCTTCTATGTAGTATGCATGCACCTTACCCATACATTCATCCCAGTATCAAATGTACCCCTTTTCCCTCTTGTGTCCACTCAAAGCCAGTGCATGGAGTTATCTTATGGTATGACGCTGTTGCTCTGCACTCCAGTTGGTCATCCATGTCACATGAGGTATGATTGGGTCAGAGGCTAATAGCTAGGGCTCATGCCAAGGATCAGGGGTGTTCTGCAGTTGTGGTATATTGGCTACTAATGTGTTGATCATTTTGGGACCAGGACATTGCCTCTCAAGGTCCGTTGTGTCATCAATGAACTGAAGAGTGGATTCCCCAAAGTCGCCATAGTCCCAGCCTCCCATAGTCTTTCCCTTGGGAATGTTTTAATCACGCAACTTTGTCCATTCATCCCATCTATGTATGGGACATCTTGCGGAACGTCCCCCTCATCTCCAGTTATTCACAATGTCATCATTTACCAGCAGGAGTTCATCGTGCCTGTCCCGCATATAGTTGTGATCGTTATTCATAATGGTTGAGTCTTACTCTACCCTTTTCTCAGGGTTAGGTCCTTGGGAAGGAGCATTTCCCATTATGCTCCCACCCTCCACCTTCATTTTTACAGAGATTTCAACAGGCCCCAGTGGGGTCATCCCCGTGCTGCCTGGGAGGTTCAGGGATCACCTTATCCAGCCTCCCTGATCTCGCAGGAAGGGTAACTGTTCAATTAGCATCTGGAGGCTGTGGCGCAGGGCCTCATTTTCCAGCCGTAGCGCCTTTATGGTCCTCTGACAGGAGCGGCTATGGAAACGCTGTCGTTGCCTTTGGACAGCCAGTCTAGCTGCTCCAGTTAACCCGCTCATCAGGGCTTTGTACTGCTCTGGAGATAGGGCACCTATCTCGTCCTGTGCATGTACCAGGCTTGGGTACTGGCCAAAGGGGTATTACAGATGTCCCGACAGGTGTGCAGCGTCCTCAAGAGTGAAGCCCTCGAACCCTGGTATCATGGCCTGCTGCTGTGGCACGTCCTGATGTCCTCTGGAACCCCCATGCTCCGAGCTGTAGTCCTCTCGCGCAGCTGGTCCTGGTGGCTCCCTGTTGTGGTCTCAACTGGCTGGTGTCTGGGATCCAGTGGCACACGTGGGGCCTCCTTGGTGGCTCCTGCTCCGGTGGAACATCTGGAAACCGGATCTGGCGTGCCACTGTTCCAGGAATGCGTGACATTGGAGGCTGGATCGGCAGGAAGTGACGTCCCTCATGGCTCCCATCTGGTTCTCTCTCATGCTTGCATATTGGGGCTGACATGTGGGGCATTAACAGTGTATAGGGTGTATGTCTCCTGGCAGCATCTGCCATCCTTCATTCAGTCTGTGATGGAGACATGTATTGTCTTATTTATCTCACTATATTATATTCATCTGGGGATTACAACTGTATTTAGGCCAAGCTTTGATCATAAGGTGCTAGTGAAGGAGGGATAAACATGCACACTTACCTGGAGGGAGGAAGCTGAGCCCGTTTTTACCCCTCTGTTGTCTTTCTCTTAACCACTTATCCTTTATATGTTTATGTATATTTGTAATATTTATTTTACATATGTTTTTCTTATCTCTACATTATCTTCCGCCATGCACTGTTTCTTTTTTATATTACATATTCATATTTTCTTTCCCGAGTAGGGTTTTCATACTCCCTGTTCACTGGAGGTGGTTCAAGTGGATACCACGGTTTCTGTGCTAGTTCCTGATCAGGGACAGGGGTAATGGGCTCATACTGGTTTGTTTCTGGCATTTGGAGTGCGGCTGGGTAATTTCTTTTCTCTATGGTTGCAGTGATGCAACGAAGACACACAACGATCGTATACAGGGAATGCAAAAACACCCACACAAAGCTAGCATTCCTGCTACAGCTGCTAATTACGTGATTATTGATATAATTCATCCCTTCCATTTTCCTAACATCTTATCTAGACAATCATGCACTGGACTCCGGATTCCTGAGTGTGACTTCAACTCCAACTCAACTCCTAAGTCCTGCCAAAGCTCTACTTACAGATCCATCAGGGGCCATGTTGTTTGGGTTAAAGGTGCAGCATTCTTTCCCAAACATTGAACATACTCCCCCCTGGGCACTCAGCAAGAAGTCTATTGCTATTCTGTTTTGGTTGGTCATCAGTGTGTTTGCCCTGAGCTCCTCTTGTAGGCCCTCCACTGGATCCCTTGTCAAATTATTTAGCTTCTGGATATTATAGTGTAGGTAGTTAATTCTATCCACATTTTTGTTTACCATACACCACCAGCATAGGATTGACGCAAACCCTGAGCTATCTGGTCTGCTAGATTAAGTTCTGTAGGGACCCCTCGGGGCACTCCTATCGCCTTTTGGTAAGTTGGACTACCTTCATATCCAGTGAGGGTGGTCATTGTGAAAAGTCTTCTCAATGTCTCATCTGGCTCGATAATGTCGTGACAGGAGAACATCTGGCTGAACCCAAAGGTCCAGCATTCTGCAGATTGACAGATGAAGTTGGGAAATAAGTGATGGGGAATATTAGACTCACTATTTTACATGTCCCCACCCAATCTGACGTTAGAATTCCCAGCAACTGTCAACCCCCACAATACCACCACACATCTGCTCTTGCTTTGGTTAATTTAGTGGCATTATTCCAAGTTGTCACATTAATTGTTTCACTGCACCATGTCTCAGGAATATGTCCTACTGACATCCCCTGTACATCTTCTCACGTAATGCATGTGTGGTTACCTCCTACTGGTTTAAATGATGGAGGCTTGGCATTGGTGGGTGCCCTAGGGAAGGTTTGATCCCATATGTGACAAGTTCTGGAGGGTTTGTCTCTCATATGTATTTCATACATGCAATGGAAATCTGTGGTTGTAAATGGAGATGGGACAGTTAGTAACTGGGGTCGTGGTACCGAGCATATTACACAGCTGCTGTTGGTAACGCTCGTAGCCGCATCCCTCATTGTTTGCAGCCATAAGTTCCTTTCTGGGAACCCTGTGACAAATGTAAATTCCAAATCAGTTATCATTTTCCTAACTGACTCCTCTGATCCACATTTTGTTAGGTTAACATCTGTTGCTACCCAGACCGGAGTGCCTTTAACTCTGGGGATCCTTATGTTTTCTGGTGTTACTCTTAAGAGGAAATATCCCTATCCTAGACTTGTTTTCAATATATACAAACCATTCTCACCCTGTCCAGGGTGTATCAAAATTATCTTAAGGGGATTACAGTTCTTTGCTCCTCTGTTGTCACATGTGCTATTGTCTGGTATTCTGTTAACCATCAACCGTTTCAGCAAAGTGGGTTCTTTTAGGACTTTGTGACCCTGTCGTCTTTCTAACCGCCTTTGCTCTCTTCGAGAAGGAAGTTGGGATGTTATTTCCATTGCTTGGTCTGAGCACTGTTATCTTGATTGTCTGTTGCACATATGTTAACTGTCCATGACCTATGTGCTTTTGGGGTCAGCTTACAGTCCACTATTTCACAAAAGTCTACATCAATTGCACCTGTCATGTCATCATAAAAATAGAGGGTCCAGTTAAGAACCACAGGCTTTCCTTGCTCTATTACATTTTTTATTTCTGGCATGCTGATTAGTGTTTCTACTATTTTTCTAGCTTCACCTATTGTGATACCTCTTTCTGCTACTTTGTTCTGGCACATGGTGGCATTACATGTTACATTTAGAAAAAAGGGTCACCTTCCCTCCTCCATGGCAGTTTTTGTACTTTATCCAATCCGTCTCACAGTAGCCTAATCCCTTGTTAGTTGCAAAGGTAACCATATCTAATGCGTAGTTATCCTGTGTGATTTGTTTGTTGTTTCTCTCCCCCCTTGCTAACCTGCAAAGGGTTAGCGATATGCCTATATGGGCACTAATAGTCTTCAGAATGCCACTGCCAGAGGTCTGTGGACGGGATTTTGAATGCCTCCATGTCAAAAGAACCCGGTGGCACCTTGGGAGAGGAGGATGTGTGCAACGGGGACCATGTTTGTGCTGGTGGGTGTGGCGATAGAGGAATAGCATGCCCAGGGCTGTGACTAAGCAAGCCAGAAAGTTCTTCAACTGGTTCTGACTCTTGGGGTTGGTGGACAGGGGATCCTGGTTGTGGCCCTGCATCTGGGGTTTGAGATCCTGCCACCATAGGTGAAACCTCCTCATCTGAAGTTTCATCAGCAGCATGTCCATCAGAGTCACCAGCAGAGGTTGGAGAGTGTGCCACACCGGGACTGCTAGGCTCAGTGGAGATATCAGGAGGGCTACTAGGAGAACTGGCAGCAGCGCCAGAGCCCCCAACATCAGAAGACTGGGGTGAAGAGGCAGAGGGGCTGGAGGCAAGCTGCTGGATACGACGGGATCGGCAGGGACGTGTGGGAGAAGAGTCAGGGGATCGGCAGATAGTGTGTGCGGAATCAGCTGCATGGCTGGCAGTAGCGTGATGGGGTGTGGTTGCCACATCCCCTTCAGCATGTGGGTCAGGAAAGTGACTAAGTGGATACGGGGGACAATAGCAAGTGCAGTGATTGCGATGTAACCAATATGGCTTATCTTCAACTTTTAGAGCAGAAGGCGTAGTCAACACCACTGTAAACGGCCCTTCTCTACGAGTCTCGTTCCAGTCTCGTCTAAAAACTCATATGAAAACCTGGTCTTCCACTTGGATGTCTCGGACGGCTACTGGAATATGTGTTTCATCTCTGCCGTTGGCTTCTTTCACCTGTTGGAGCACAAGCTCATGGATTTGAGTTTGTGCTTTCAGGTAGTCCTCTAATTCCCTCTCCAACTGAGCCAAACCTGGACCTTCTTGCATGGGTCGATATTGCGGCAAAGGCAGAGGTCTTCCTGTAAGCATTTCATGCAGAGACAAATGGGTTAGGTGGTTAGTTTGCGAGTGTAAAGCCATTAAAGCAATAGGTAGAGCATCGACCCATGTTAGTCTGCCTTCACTGTCTGCCTGTATTTTGGCTATCTTATCCTTAAGGATTCCATTCGCTCTCTCCACGGCTCCTTGTAATTATGGTTGATACACGCAACCATATTTCTGTTTAATGCCTAACCGGACAAGCATTTCCTGGATTACTTTGGATACAAAGGCTAGACCATTGTCTGACAAAATAATGAAAGGCATGCCAAACCTAGGAAACACTTGCCTACATAAAAATGTAGCTGCTGACTTATGGTCTTCTTTAGCAGTTGGACATGCTTCCACCCATCTGCTAAATCTACACACAACCACCAACATGTACCTTTTACCTTTTACAGGTCTGTGTAGTCCATCACAAGATGGATGAAGAGTCCCTCAGGTATAGGAATATGTCCTAGTGGGCGAGTAAACATTTTTCTAACGTTTTCTAACGTTCTAACGCTTGGCACTGGGGGCAAAGTGAAAGCTGTCTGTCTACCATTGCTGCCATATACGGGGACCACCAAACAGCCTGCAACTTCCTAATTACCTAGTTTCTAGAGCAGTGGTCAGGCTCATGCATCTTCTTTACTGCAAGTGGAAGTAAAGACAGAGATAACACAAAATGTCCCTGAACACTTCTCCATAGGCCCTTATGTGGGGTAGCTGTTCTGACAGCTTCCCTATGGACCCATAGTCTCTTTTTAGCTTCTGACACTCCGTTTTGTGCTTCTATCAATGAGCTGATATGTATTATTGGAGCACGGTCCTCTTCTACCAAAATTAGCTCTGGAGAGACTGGCCTGTTCCTTCTTTAGCGGCTTGGTCTGTCATGTTGTATCCTATAGCTACAAGTGAATTATTACGCTGGTGATCAGCACATTTTACCACTGCTAGTTCCTTTGGCATCTGCATTGCTTGGATAAACTCTTTTACCGCTTGGTCATGTATGACGGGGGTACCGTCTGATCAGTTAAACCCCCTTTGTCTCCATATACTAACATTGACATAGCAGACCCCATATGCATAAGCTGAGTCTGTATAAATGGTGACTGTCATACCTGCTGCTAGTTTACATGTTGCTGTGATTGCTTTAATTTCTGCTAGTTGTGCAGAACAAGGTTGGTCTAGGCTCACTACCTGTAATTGAGTGAATGTGTCATCAGGATTCAACTGAACTATCCCATATCCTGCCCTCTTTCCTGTCTCACTTTTAACACATGACCCATCTACAAAGAAGGTTAATTCAGATGGGATTGGATGGTTGTACATTTTATCTCGTATTTTCTTTTTGACCAACACTTTATTGGCTTTTTGAACAATTATAACATTAAACCAACAAAACAACCATAAAGAAACTGCAAGGATACATTAAAAAAAAAAAAAAAAAAAAAATATATATATATATACATACACACATATACACATATATATATATACACACATATACATACACATACACATACATATATGTACATACACACACACATAATATATACATTAATACATAGACATACATATATATACATGCACACATACACATAGTTAACATAAATAAAGTTAATTAAATTAAATTAACAGAAAAATAAATGAGTGATCAAAATATCAGCATAGAGGTACTGGGCTAAAGCAGAATATAGCATATTCAGTGTGTATCAAGATACAAATAAATTCAAACAAAAAGGGGCTACCGCCTGATCATGAGATGTAGCCAAGGTACTTGTTCCATTTCAATTCATACCTATCCACCTGGTTGTTAATCCTAAAGGACAGTTTCTCCAGTGCTGCCACTGTTCCAAGCTGTGAAAACCATACATGTACCGGAGGAAGATCAACTGATTTCCATTCTTTAACAATTATCTTCCTACCCAACATAATTGCTGTGTGTATCCAGTCGGCTAGAGGTGCAGGGAGGGTGCTTAGCGGGGATTGGTCCCCCAGAACATACAGACTAGGTGTGTAAGGTATATCTTGACCTGTAATCTGCTTTATATTTTCATGTATAGCACCCCACAAAGTCTGCACCTTGGGACATTCCCACAAAAAATGGATGAGTGTACCATGATCATTCTCACATCTCCAGCAAGTTGGACTATCTCTAAGTTTAACTCGGTACAGTCTTGATGGTGTCCAGTATACTCTGTTAATTATTTTAAATTGTACTAGTCTAGTTCTGAGTTCCCGTGACATCTTTTTTGAATTGCGCAGGATTATTTTCCATTCTGTATCATTAAAATTTTGCTTCAAGTCGACCTCCCAGGACTTCTTAAGATTAGAGGCTGGTCCTTGCTGTGCCAGTAATATTGAGTAGTATTTTGACGCTTCATGACCAGCTCCAAAAATGGTAACTATTACTTTAAGGGGGTCAAACTCTAATAACAGATTGGGGTTGGGCCCTAAAATTGTCAATAATAAATGTCTGATTTGAAGATACTTCCAGAAATTGTTATGTGGAAGGTTGTATTGCTCTTTGAGCTTTGCAAAACTTTTCACTGTAAACCCCTCATACATATCTTTTAGTGCCAGGATGCCTTTTTCTGCCCACAATTTCCAAAAAAATGTTTTTTTACCGATAAGGAGTCTCGGATTTAGCCAGATGCTGGAAGATGGGTTAAGATAAAAATTAAATTTGAAAATGGAAGACAACCTCTTCCAAATCCATCTTAGATGAAGAAATATGGGATGATCACTAGCAGTCTCTGGTAGTTGAGCAGTGGTAAAATATATCAGAGGAAGACTGTCACAGATATAGTTCTCTATTTGGAACCACGGTGGCGCACGCTCGGGGGGTAGGGTCCAGTGGGCAAGGTGTCTCATACTGAAAGCGTAATGATAAAGCAATAAATTTGGAATACCCAATCCACCCTGATCCACTGGCCTTTGCAATTTTTTCAGGCCAAGTCTAGGACGTTTGTTGCTCCACAAAAATTGATTACATAGTCTGTCAAATTGTTTGAAATATTTAAGTGGGATCTTAACCGGGAGGGCTTGTATAAGATAGTTAAATTTAGGTGCACAATTCATCTTGAGAACATTAGCCTTCCCCCACAGAGATAAGAATAGGGGGTTCCATCTTTCTATATCATTCTTAAACCTATCCAAGAGAGGGACTATATTAACACTAACCAAATCTTTAATAAGGGGGGGGAATGTTATACCTAAATAGGTAATTCCCTTTTTAGGCCACTGTAACTTGTCCACCTGAAACAATGTTTTAGGGCAGTAAGTTGTCAAAGGAAGAGCTTCAGATTTTGCCCAGTTAACCTTATAGCCAGAGAGTCTTGAGAATGATTCCATAATATCAAAAAGGGCCGGTAGTGACTTTTCAGGCTGCGAGACAAAAATCAAAATATCATCCGCATACAGCATTATTTTATGAGCTGTCTCTCCAATTTGTATCCCTGGAAAATTTCCAGCATTACGGATGGCAATGGCCAGAGGTTCAAGTGCCAGAGCAAAAAGGATGGGGGACAAGGGATCTCCCTGTGCAGTGCCTCTACCAAGTTCAAAGTTTGGGGAAATGATACCATTGGTCAGAACAGATGCTTTGGGATTGGCATATAGAAGCTGAATCCATCTAATGCATTTTTGGCTAAATCCATATTGTTCGAGCGTGAGAAATAAATAGGGCCACTCCACTCTATCAAACGCCTTCTCCGCATCCAAAGAAATTGTTGCCATAGGACCACTCTCACCCCGAGAGAACCACATAATGTTGAGAAGGCGTCTGATGTTGTCTGCAAAACTTCTTGAACGAATAAAACCGACTTGATCGGGATGAATTAAACTTGTCATAATTTTATCAATTCGATTAGCCAAAATTTTTGAAAAGATCTTCCGGTCTTGTCCCAGAAGAGAAATGGGTCTATAATTTTTACAATCAGAAGCCGGTTTACCCTTTTTAAGAATCAAGGTAATTAGAGCCTCGTTCAAAGAAGGTGGCAAGGTGCCTTTCTCCATTGCTTCCTCATACATGCTTAGCAGTACTGGGGCGATTTCATCCACGTAGATCTTATAAAACTCGGCCGTGTAGCCGTCCAATCCTGGCGCACGCCCACTCCGCAGATTTTTAATGGTCTCTTTCAGTTCTTCTATCGTAATGGGCCTATCTAACAACTCACGCTGCTCTTCAGACAAGGAGGGGATTGTCAGACTACTCAGAAATGAAAAAATCTCCTGAGTATCTGCCTGCAGTTCTGATTTGTATAATTTTTTATAGTAGTTTCTGAATATCTCATTAATTGAGGTGGAACTAGTCTGTAGAGTGCCGCTCTCATCTGTGACGCCTAGTATAATACTTGCATTTTCCTGCTGTCTGATGTACCTAGATAACATCCTACCTGCCTTATCCCCTTCCTCAAAATGTTTATGCCTTGCTCTAAAGAGGGCAAACTCTGTTCTCTGGGTCAATATGGAATTGAATTCATACTTCAGACGGGTAAGGACCATGAGATTAGATGAGGACATATCCTGTTTGAAAGTTCTCTCTGCTGTCTGAATCTGCTCTTCAAGCTCCAAATATTTGGTCATACTGGCCTTTTTTTTAAAGGAGGCATACTGAATAATATGACCTCTTATAAATGCTTTAAGGGCTTCCCAAGCCACTCCAGCAGATGGTGTGGATGGTAAATTTGTTTCCTTATATAAATTGATTTGGTCACACAGAGCTTTATTAAAATCAACATCCAAGAGCAAACTAGAGTTAAGCCTCCACCTAGGTGTCCTATTTTTTTTTGCAAATGGGAAGGTGACCAAAATAACAGGTGCGTGGTCTGAGATATGTATACTGCCTATAGTACATGATACTGTGGAAGAGACAACTGCATTTGTAACAAAAAAGTAATCAATCCTGGATAAAGTATTATGAGGGGGAGAAAAGAATGTAAAATCACTGGCTGACGGGTTATGGAGGCGCCAAACATCAGCAATCCCCAAATCCTCACACATGGCCTTCAGTATATTTGTTGAGCAGCGAGGATGAGGAGAAGGTGGTTTACGGTCAAGGAAAGGGTCCATAACCTGATTAAAGTCACCCCCTAAAATAATAGGAAAATCCCCCATTTCTCCAATCCTTCTCTCAATTTCCCCAAAAAAGCTTGGATCATGTATGTTCGGTGCATAAGCATTAGCCAGAATCAATGTGAACCCCTGTATTTCTACTAAAATCAATATAAGTCTCCCTGATTCATCTCTATTTTCCTTTATGCATTTAAAATGCAGGCCTTTTTTCACAAGAATTGCTACTCCTCTGCTTTTTGTTGAGCCACTAGAAGTATGAATGTGCCCCACCCAGCCGACACCCAACTTTTTAATCTCTGCAACTGCTAGATGTGTTTCTTGCAGAAATGCCACATCACAATTTTTAGATCTAAGGAATGATAAACATTTTTTCCTTTTGGCCGGATTATTTAATCCCTTAACATTCCACGAAATCAGGCAAAGCCCCCTATGACTGTCAATAGACATCATGTAAAGTATAAGCCCAGAGTCCTCTTGCTAGTAGATATAGCCGCACAGCATCCGTGTAAAGCAATAAGTAGAGAAAAAGAACAAAACAACAGTAAAAGTCCAAGAAAATAAAAAGGGGATGAAGGAAAAGGATCATCCCACTACTCCTCCTCATCATGAGGGTATAAAAAACAAAAAAAAAGTCATACTGGTCCATAACACGCAGAGAACAGCTGCCATCCAACCCACCTCCACTAAGTAAGAACAAATTAAGAACCAGGAGAAACAATTAACGTGTTCACAGTGTTTAACCAACACCCCCTACCCCGAAACCTGGCTTTCCCCTTTAATGGGCATTATTGTGAGATGACTGGGATTATGTAAACGTGCCCAATATTACTCAAAACAAAGTTAGCAGCTAGTATGAAAGAAAAGAAAGAGAA
>JAPTYQ010018130.1:0-12159 GCA_029814465.1 Ostorhinchus cyanosoma
GGAGATACAGTGATCCGTTTTGTTGTTTTCTCGAGATCTCTAATTAATTTTGCCGTTATCTCGGTATAACGGTGAATTAAAAAAAAGATTATATGAAGTCTGCTGTTGGCTTCCGTATACGTCAAATAAGGCATGTAATTTTTATTTGGCCAGTGAAAAATTATTTTGTCCAGCAAATTTTTGGAGGTCACTAGCCAATAGCAGATGAGGTAAAAAAAAAAAAAAGTACATTTTACGCCCTGACCACAGTGCCTCAGTTTCAGCGTCATGGTTTGTCATATATTTTATGAAATGTGATTGTCTCTCTCAACTCAGAATATATTTTTTTATCACTAACTTTTTTATTTTTTATCAATTATTAAAAATTTCAGGTGACCCCATTTGAATTCCAGGTGACCGCACGTGGGGCCCCGACCCCAAGCTTGACAAACACTATGTTGAGTATTCTTCATTTGTACATATCTCAAGGCCCCCTAGTGGGCCACGTCGGTTCTAGACTATGTAAAAAAACGAAAAATAAAGATAGAAAAAAAAAGAAAAAAAAAAAATCCATCCCATGGCCCATCCTAAGCCCCTCCCCCTCGGTGGAGCAGGCCGGGGTTGCACAACAGAGCGTAGTTCGCCGCCGCTGAGCTGAGACCCTTCTCCGGGGACTGAGGCGCACATCTTCCTGCCTTTACCGGATCATTGGTAGGTGCGAGCCGACACTTTACCGCCGATGGCCGTCTCCCACAGATAGGTCTGGTACCGTGACAAACAGCACGCGCACGTCCAGCACCGGTGTGTTAGTGTTTGTGCTCGGTTTGTTGGTGTCGTAACTTGTCTGCTCGTCTGTCGGTGAGTAGAGACGCTGCGAAACCGTCAAAGCATCAGGATGCGCTGCAGTCTGTGCCCACAAAAACAGCACAGCATCGGTTTGGGCTTTACCTCTGCTGGGGATAGGTTGTATATTAAACTGATCAGCCAGCTGTGTACTAATCCATAACCATTTGTCGGCAGCTAGCCAGATCCAGTCAGAACCAGATCTGTCAGCCCAAACCAGAAACCAAGGACTATGATACATATTTATAACCTGATATGTAATCAAAAGGGAACGATAACCCCGAGAGCCGTAAACTCTGTGGGCTTAGAAAACAGGCTTTATTATCTTATCTTACTTACATCCTGTTTTTCAGTGTCTGCCACTATAAACACTAAAGACAGATGAAACGAATATGGTCTATGACAAGCAAATATGCAGTCAGGAGGGAAAAGAGCTGAGCAGGAACAGCAGCTTAGGTTTAGTTCTGTTTGGAAGAACTGTATTTCTGGAGCATCTGAACACTGCTCTTATTTTGGTGTTAAAGATGTCAATGACTGAACTGTACTGGTGTAAAGTTTTCCTTACAGCAGGTAGTCACTGCACATATTAGGATAATCAATAATATATATTTGATAGAAAATTAAACCGAACAAATGAATAAAAATCACAGTATGGAGGATATTTCACAGAACTGAAGTAAATAGTTTCCCAGTGTTTTGGGGATTATCTTTGTTAAAACAGCAGTGATTCGGAACAGTTTTATATGTGTTTATAAAAGTTTTTAACAATTCTGAAAGTCAATAACACAGTTACATCCACTATATTTTATTCTTTTCTTTTTTTTATTAAAAGAAAAAAAAATCTTGTCCAACTTTGATGCATGACTGAATGCTATAGAATAGAATAGAATAGAATAGAATAGAATAGAATAGAATAGAATAGAATAGAATAGAATAGAATGAATCTTTATTGTCACTGTTACAGCAGTAGTTCTGTTCTGTTTAGCAAAAGAAAGACTGTAATAAAAACCATAACACAAATTGTACTGAATACGTCGAGTGAAAAATACTTACAATATACAGAACTACAAAGACATACTGAAAATGTACAAAAGGCCAACTCTATACCACCGATAGAAGAAATATATGCAACATATAAATGATATTTATAAGGTCAAATTAAAGACAAGGTGCCTGAGTCATGCATACCTGCAGCCCTGCAAAAATAACATTTTTTCCATTTGCATATCATAGGTATTTATATGGATGCAGAATACCACCACAGTTTCCCTCCATTTCATGCTGTTATTCAGGTCATCATCATAGTTTAAAAAAAGATCTCATGCTATCACAATATCAGAATTATTGGACACAGGAGCTGTTTTATAAAAGACTAAAATGTACTCCCTTTGTTTTTTAAAGCGTGTAACCTAAATTGGGTCAGGAATACACAAACATTATTTATACAGTATTTACTGTATGATTGTTTTGGACAAAAATAATAATTTAAAAAAAACATGAGCCGGCTTTTCATTCATAAACTTGATATTAGTAACTTAAATGCAAATGAAAAGAAGAATTCATAAATGACAAAGTTTCTTCGTGATGACAGAACTGATCAATGCAGATTTTTAAACAGTGTAGTTTTATATTTGTTCTAAACTCCTGCACACAGAACAAATCTATACATCAAGCAACTTCAGATTTCTGATGCAGCATTTGGAACATATCAACAAAAGCTCATTAGAAACCCAAACTGATGTTTTGATTTTATTCCATTTGAATTCTGTGATGTTAGAGTATTTTATTGTTACTCTATCTCTGTTTTGCAGACCAGAGTTATCAGGTTGGTGTTTGATTAGCTCTACAGTTCAATAACACTGTAGTACAGCTGTGGTTACACAATAGTCTTTTTTTTTTTTTTTTTTTTTTTTATCAATGTCATTTCATGTTTGATGTTGCAGACTATTAAACCAAACATTTGAAGAAAATAGTACAACAGCGACCAATAACAAATACAAAAAAATAAATAAATAAATAAATAAATAAATAGGCGCAGTCGATGGTTGAAACAATGAACTGGAAAAAACATAAAGTGCCTTCGGACAAGTGTCTATATTTTGATAAATGGGAGAAGGAGGCAAAATTTAAGATGTGCGTATTAAAGACAGGTCTGAAAATGACAAGATATTAATGTTTTCCCTTGAAGTTCTCTGTCGAACAAACTGTAGGTCAACTGCTGCTGAACATTGATTGCTCATGAAATGTAAATAATGAGTAACTTATCCTCGCTATATATGGACATGCATGCTTGAGAGAAATGTGCCAATGCATTGCTATGTGATGGTCACATGATGCACTTAATAGTTGGTACTTTTAGGAGGACTAAGCCTGAACCCCCCCCCGATATTTCCTGGACTATAAATTTAATATGCCTTTCAGACTGACAGAAAATTTTGATGGCATTAAGGGGTTAATTTTAGTTCCTAGAAGGACATATGTGTTCAAAGGTAAAAACACGATATTGACTCAACAAAAAGTTCGATCCCAGCGCTGGCTGGTGGGGGCCTCTGAGTTCTGTTAAGGGCAAAAGTCCCCCTCTAAAATCCACAATCACAGGTTCAAATCTGTCAGAAATGGCCTCAGATCCTGAAAGCAGCCGGCTGGTCTGCAGACACGGGTTCCTCACATCACTACTGCACAGATTGTGTCTCCAAATGTCTTCATTACCTCAGTTCACCTCACACAGACAGCACTGCAGCTCCTGTGTGTGTTTCTTTATTCATCCACAGGGGGAAATGTCCTCCTGTGATGGTATGGTTGGTGTCGTTGCAATTTTTGCTCTTCTGCTGGTGAATAATGAAATAGAGACTTCTGCCGGCTGACAATATTTTATTTCTTTGCAAAGAAAGGTCAGCTCCACACACGAGCAGCGATTGTGAAGAAAGATCCAGAACTTCACCCAAGATTCCCCTTTTATTGGGTAGATTCCATTTGCAAGTGACACCTCCAGTTTCTTCAGAAGGCCTTTTGGTAGTGATGAGCCCCAGGTTTTAACATACAGTCAACTTTCCAAGAAAATTAACACACAGCAGTGGGGGTTTTGGGTAAAGGTAACTTGCAGTGGGTGGTTTTTGGGAACGTCAGCATGCAAAGGGGTGGATGTTTGAGAAAGGACACAGGAGCAAAGACGAGAACCAGGAGTAAAGTTAAAATTCCATTGCACTGGTCCATAGTGGGGTACACTCCATACTTAGAGAAGAAGGGTTATTTAAACAATTTAAGCTTAAATATTAGACCCGCAGTTATTGACTATTTTTGTAATCAGTTAACTCATCAATTATTTTTCTTCAATTTCATTAAAGGATTATTTAAATAGGCAAAAAAATAGTGAAAATGTGAAACAACAAGTCCTTTATTCCAGAAGCAGCTGGAACAACAACCACAAAATGTATAAAAGTAAAAGGATATATGAAAAATATGTACATAGAAATAACAACAGTATAAAAGTAGCCTACAAATATCTATAGATTTAAATAACAACAAAACAAGTCAAATGGCATCGACAAACAATGTGTGCACTCCAGGCTTCAACATATTTAGATCCAACTTACCGACAACTGAAGATGGAACTTCAAAGTTTAAAGGACTAAGTGATGGTTCCAATGTAGAAAAGTGAATATAGAGACATTTTCTGCCCTTTTGTCCACGTCTCTGTCTTCTGATCTACGCTCCATGTTGTTGGTGTTGATCCTGGCATCATGTGCGTCACAATAAGTGTCCATGTGAAACAGAACAGTGGAACCGATGTTTAACTGCAACGAAATTATGGAGAGAAAAAAAAAAAAGCTTCAATTCAGGAAAATTGTGATTGAACAATTTTTAAAAGGGATTCAAGTAGATTAATCATTTCAGCTCTACTTAATATATTAATCATTGAAAAAAATCTGAAATAAATAAATATATGCTTATGTGGGCATATGACTGGAGGCCGTGTTCTGACGGGGATTAAAGGATTGACTCGAGTGCAACAAGTTGTAGCCAGTTAGGAAGTGTTTTCATTTTCATGTCCTCATGTGATAATGTTTATCAGTGTTTCCACATCACCTTGAGTGTGATGTAGTTTGTTTTTAGGAGCAGAATGTTGATGAAGTAGATCATTAACATATTTAGTAGCTCCTGTTCAATGTGTTACATGTTCCTTTAGTTGTTTCCAGCTTTTACACAGACTGTATTGTAATGGAATCTAGTATGAGTGTACTCTTTGGAGCATCGTGTGCTCTCTCTCTCTCTCTCTCTCTCTCTCTCTCTCTCTCTCTCTCTCTCTCTATATATATATATATATATATATGTCTATATCTATCTATCTATTTATCTGTCTATATATGACGCGATGCCTACTTTTTTTGTCAAACTGAATTTTTGTTTGTTGAAAAAAACTCTAAATACATAAAAAGATAGCATATGTATGAGACCCACTCTAACTGCATCGAACATTTTAGTTATTGGGGTTTTTCTGCTATCTGAAGTGTCAAAACATCGTCCAGTCTTGACTTTCATTTGGACAATTGGTTTAAAAGCCTTTTAAATCAATTTAAATATATCCCCTTGCCCTATTTGGCATAATATCTTGTTATATTATTATTATATTTTGCATTCATTGACAAAATTATGAAGCTTTTGCACATATATTTATTTCTATCATAATATACAAACGAATGTTGTCCGGATATGTTCGTTTTATGAAATATCATAAAGAAAGCACAATTTTGGCTCTTTTATTTTGAAACCACCTCAACGACAGAATATTGCATCAGCCAGACACATCTGAGGCACCCAGCGAAACATCTGGAAGGTTTGTAAGTTTCTCTCATATTTGTAAATAAATAAATGTTTTAATTGCTGTAATCTGCTACCCATTTTTGGATATCATATGGGGTGACCGGCCCAAAAGTGTAATTAATAAGTTTTATCTGCAGATCTATTATTTTGATGATAAATTTGACATCATTAGAAGTAACTAGCTTGGTTCCTGTAGCTCACCATTATCCTGTAATATTTGAGTGAACCTGGAAACATCATCTGGGATGACTACTGCTGAGTTTTTAAATGATAAATATATGTCCTGTATTTGTAATTTATTATATTTATATTTTATACATGATTTATATACATAAAGTTCATTGTTTATGCATAACCCTTTGTATACCTACTTTAACATATTTTTTTTCCTAAATTCTGTCATTTTCCATTTCTATTTAAGAATAAACATTTATTTTTGATTATTGTACAATCTTATGAGACAATTGTAAAAACTGTATTGCGTGGCATTCTATTTAGGTAATTGTGCATGTATAAGTCATGTTCAACTAGTTTAACCTATTTTCTAGATGGCACCATTAAGAAGCAAAGAGAAGACGGCTCGTTATAAGCAACGGGTCAACGCAGACCCTGCAGCAAGAGCAGAATATCTTGCCAGCAAAAGAGAAAGGTAAAAAAAAAACAACCAACTGTCTTGTTAGTAGGATTAGGAATGACATTTTCTGTAATATTTTCTGTAGCATTTTGAACTGAAAGGGGTAGTCCACTTTTTAGTATATTCAAACCTTTTATAAGGTTGACAAATTTTCCAGTTGTGGGAAATTTGTATAATTGTTCATAGCATCACTGAGCTGCAGAATGGGAGTGAAGGTGGACTCTAAAAAAGGTCCAAAAAACCGCCATCTTAAATGAAGTCCCCTGGCAAAACAAATACCCAGTTTAGACTGTACGCTACAATGAGGTGTTTATCAGCATTTTACCTGCTCACCTGGTCATTAAACAGCTGTTTTTTTCTCTGTGTACAGAACGGGCGGAACGGCACAGGCGTTGAATGTTTATCTTGTCATTCATATTGAGGATCATAAGCGAAAACATGAAGGTGAAAGTGAGTACGTGCTGATGCTCAGAGTCCGTGGAGTTGGTGGTGGCGTGGAGCTCGAGGCAGACAGCTGGCTCCGCCCAACAGGTAGAATGTGGGAGGATGAGGCTGTTTCTCGTCAGCCGGTTACATCACCATAGTTACCATTTCACCCCACTGTGAACTACTGCAAATGCAGGGGCCACTGGAGAGCTGAGAGTCCCTTTAAGTCTAGGAAAAGTGTGCAGGTTAAGCCCGTGGTCCCGTTAAAAATGCGTATTCTGTGATATTCTGGTGTGGATGCTGTCTGTTTTTATCAGTTCCGTGTAGGGCTGGGCAATATGGAAAAAAAAATCCGATCACACAAATTTTTTTCATATCAGATGATATCGATATGTATCACGATATAAAACAAATCACAATTTTTTTGCCAAGTTAAAATTTTTTGTTATCCATACGCTGGTTGTGAAGACATCAGAGAAGGAGAGATACGGTCCGACTCCCGGCTTTTATGCCTCTGTTGTACGCAGGAACCAGAACAGTTCGCAGCCTACTTCTCAGTAACTCGATCGCCTGAGTTCTCGGTCATATTTTCTCTGGAGGGAACACTCATTATCTCCTCCTGCTGCCCAAATATTAGCTTGTGTGCTGCGGCTGCTCTTACGCCTGTGCTGTGTGCGTCAACCTAACTTGACGTGGTTCTAGCATGATAGGTTCGGTGCGGCGCTACTTAATTATGATTGGCTGTCCTTACGTCTGTTGAAACATGGATGAATGAATTCTATTGAAATTGTATCGAGCACGTCTCATATTTCTATCGAGGAAAAGTTATATCGTGATATATATCATAATCGTTTTTTCACTCAGCCCTAGTTCAGTGATTCCTCTTATATCTCGCTCTGTGATAATGCGGAATCTGTGGATAATGGTAGTTTAGAACTGTCTGAGTTTTGTGCGTTTCTGTAGAATGGTCATGTGACTCAGGTAGACAGAGATGTTCAGTTTCCAGTGAAAGTCCTGTGCGACACTGGCACATCTCATTCATTTATTGTCAATTCTGTGTTGCCATGTTCTAACTCCGGCCACTGGGGATTATGTTCTGGTTCAAGGAATGAGGTTGACGGTGTTACCTGCTCCAGTTCATAAACTGCAGTTTAGTTGTGGAAGAAGTGAACATGGCCTTCCATCCTGCTCCATCTATCCCAGGTATGCATGTTATCCTGGCTGTTGGCCGATGCTCCCACTTCAGTTGTAACTTCTCCTTCTGTCCCCAAAATGCCTGATCAGAAGGTGCAGGAAGTACCGGATGTGTTTCCGGTGTGTGGAGCCACTCGTGCTCAGAGTGAGAAGCGCTGAAGGTCAGAACAGTGTGGCGAGTACGTTGACAACTGTGATGGTTCTATGCCTAGCTCACAATTGTGTGGTTCCTGCGGTGACTTGGTCATGAAGCAGTGTGCTGATCCTACACCCGGTGATCCCTCTGATAGGGTATTAAGAGCCGCTGAGGGTAACACCTACTATTCCCGCTTATTACCAACTTTTGAAGTGAAGGGTAGAGCACAACAGCAGGAGGACACACCTTCACTTGAGTTGCTTCCATGGAAAGACATTCTGGACAATGATGATGAGAGGCCCTTTCTTTTTTTTTTTTTTTCGGGCGGTGGGGGGGTGGATGACTCGACACCCTGTGGGCACTAGTGGTCACCGCCCAGTCTGATGTTTTGCAGGTGGAGCCATGCTGCTTAGTTCCTGATGATTTCCACCGGTCTCAGGTGGTCCGCCTATCGAAGCAGCGCAACGTGGCTGTTCAGTCTCTGCTCGTCTTCTCTGGTCTGTTCAGCTTCCTGGTCTGGTCTGGTCTGGTCTGGTCTGGTCTGGTTTGGTCTGGTCCACGTGGTCCTGCGTCATCTGTTGCTTTGTTTATTCTGTTTTGGTTTTTCATTCGAGTTTGGTTTAATAAATTACTGTTTGACTTTTTACCACCTCGTCCGTCTCCATGTTTGTCCCAGCCGAAGAGCTAGGGTGTGACACATTCATTCAACTATGTGTGTGTTTATTGTTTATTGACTCTAGAAATAGTTTTGTTTTTATTCCATACGTACAACTCTGTTTACTTTTTGACTGAAATTGATTATCGCAGCCCAATGTGACTACCAGGGTCCACAGAAGTGATGCTCCTTAACCGTCCTTCATTTGGGAAATGCTTGTTCTTGAACAAGTTCCTGAAGCATGTAATGTGTGTAGCACTTTAACTCTCTAAATGTTTATGTTCCTATCATTTGTGATATTTGAATGTTAAATTGTTGAAATGTTTGAATAAAAAGTGTGTTCAGTTTTCTTTTGTCTGAACTGTATTTTCATTTTAAATAGACTTTTAAATACCCGGGGCGACCATCTGTGGTGTGGGGTAACCAAAGATTGACAATAACTGTACGGAATTCCAAATAGAATATCCATCAGCTTTGGCTCAAATATTAATCAGTGATAAAATATGGTTTAGTAGATACTATCTGTATACATTTTAAATCAGTTTTATTGGTTTTAGAGCAAAAACGGGTATTGTGACTGCATTACAAGGTAGACACTGCCATTATAGAATAAACTTATAAAATCATGGTTTACAAAAAATGAAGTGGCACACAAGCCTGTCCATCTTAAACTGTTTACTTAATTACTGATACTTGTTAAATTATTAACAATGTTAAAGAAATATATTGATTTGGAGATAAATTACGGTCACCCCAAATGACTTTTTTTAAGGCTGTGTCTTATTAATTCAACTTTAAAAACACTAAAATCTCTTAATTTGGGTTTTTGCATAAATGCATGTGTACACTACACTCCTAACAGTTTGAACTATGGCCAAATATATCCTTACTAATATGTCACTTGTGGGGAACCATGGGCTGTAGATAAGGGAGTTTTAATGCTGGGGAGAACAGACTTTTGGGAAAAGATGTTAGTTTATATTGTATAAGTACTGACATAAACATTGTTTGTTAAGTCATTCTTTAAAGTGTGAACAGCAGTTCATATATTAATAATCAAATTAATATTAAATAAGCACACGAAAAGGGTTGGAGTTGAGTAGTTCATAAGATTGGGGGGGGGGGTTGTTCTGGGCGTACCTCACAATGAGTACGCACAGAAGTGAATCTTAACCTGATTCCTCGATGTCCCTTGCAGTTGTGAAGCTCATTTACCTTCTCCCTAACCTCCAGAAACTTTGCAGACTTTGTTTTGAAGGGGCAGGACATTTGTTTAAGAGGGCATTGTCCCCCTTGTCCTCTCCAGAATTGGCTCCGATACGGATATGTTGGGACTGTAGCTTGTAAATGTGTCGTTCCTGTTTTTAATTTCCTGTCATACTACTTACTGCACCTCCATTTCCCATCATGCAATGTGCTACTGCGGTTCTGTGATTGTAAGGCAACTGTATTCAAAAATGACTAATATCTCCAAAAATATTGGTCCTATCACCTTGTCAAGATATTTAATATGGAGACGGGACTGTTCCTCAACTCTAGGTACTAAATTGGGCAGGAAAAAACATCTAGGCTACATTTGTCTGAATTATGTTGACGCACATGCACAGACGCTCTGAACCCTTCCACTATTATGATGTTTAAGATTTTAAAATGGGCCTGTGACCCATATCTATCTATCTATCTATCTATCTATCTATCTATCTATCTATCTATCTATCTATCTATCTATCTATCTATCTATCTGCTTGTCTATCTGTCTGTCCACTTTTCAAAACAACATCATAAACTTGTATTAATGTATGAATTCAAAACCGCTGAGCATCAGCAGCCATTGCTCAATGTTCTTAATTTTAATGATTACATCTACTCACCAATAACATAGCATTGTTGTATATTTGGTGAATTAACCAACTGATAACTTATAAATGCTGATCTGCAGTGAGGGCGAGGGAGGATGTGTATTCTGGAATAAGTGCATAAAAATAAGTGAGGACGTTTTTAAAGAAAAGAAAATTGATTTGATTGAATCAGTGATTGCATGTTACTGTTTTAAAAGTCTACCTTTTACACAGTGGTAAAAGAAGAGCAAACTCCAACCTGCAACAACATATTTATGGATGTTGGACATTAGATCTCTTAAATATCTCTCCTGACACTGTTAGCATTGTTCAACTGTAAGAGATCGCAAAGAACAAAAAAAAAAGTCCCTACCTGTATTTAACTAAATAAAAGAGTAAGGTTCCTTTAGTTGGATATTTACGGCAGTGATTAATATGTTTCAGCTGGAAATAAATTATTCAACCCTGAGTGATGCCATGAGTTGTTTCTCATTTCTGAAATAACCATCACTTTGCTGGGGCCCATAAAGATTGACCTCGTGGAAATGGAAAAACGTCATGTGGTCTGTTAAGTTCAGACTGGCTTTGTTCCAGAGTGATAAGTGCATCGAGATGAGAGCAGAGGTGGGTGAACTGAGTAATAAAATAATTGTTGTGACATTGCATAAGCCTATTGATCAGAGTGTGGGCTTTTTTCTTTGACCAGGCTGTCAGACTAGTCCGCTGATGAGTCCGCTGGTCGCAAACTAGCTTTCTGAATACTCCACTTTTGTGTGTAGATTACGTCATAAAAATGTTGAATTACTTATGAAAATAAATCATGTGATGTTGCGCTGTTTGTCCTGGTGGAGCTTCCGTTAGAGACCCCTAAGGCTGGACAGGGGCTTTCCTTATTGAGGCCGCTCTTCGGTCACTTAAAGTGCCGTAAGGAATACAGATAGTTGAATATAGCCTCTTCATCTCGCTAAAGGACAGCATGTTCTATACAATGTGTAGGGCTCAGTCCCCCCCCCCCACAATTTGCTCTTACATCACTGTCTGCATCGCATGCTTCATCTGCAGTCTTTTGATCTCCTTTTGCTCATTGATGAAATTGCAAATTGATGTTCTTCTTGTGGTAAAAAAAAATGTGAGGAAACAGGAAAACAGTATTTAGAGGTAAATAATACATGCATAAATAATATCTAAAAATGCCCAAAAGGGTTGAGTGTTGTATTACTTTGTTGGTAGGATGTTATATGAGTGAGCTTTGTTAAATCTGAGTGATAGTTAACTGCTCCAGTGGCTTTTGGCACAAAACTGACCAGAACCTTTAAACACTACGAGCGTAATAGAGCTGCGAACTTTGCTACTACCTTCGGATTCCAGCGTATCCTACTTGAATCCCCCATTCTTCATCGCTGTATTGTACACTCCGTCAAACAGCTTCCTGCACCTCTCCCAGGCATATTAAGATGCAGTCTTGTGTAACTCTCACTCTCTAAACCAGTTTCATCCAGTTCACGGGATGTTGCCAAGAAACTGGCAGTGTGTTCATGTGTGTGTGTGTCTGTTTGCCTTTTCTGTGTGTGTGTGTGTGTGTGTGTGTGTGTGTGTGTGTGTGTGTGTGTGTGTGTGTGTGTGTGTGTGTGTG
>JAPTYQ010018208.1:0-12157 GCA_029814465.1 Ostorhinchus cyanosoma
CCCCCGCCGCCCCAGTTACTAATTTTCTTTTGGGGGATGGCAGGTGGGAAATGGTGAGGTCTATCTAACCCACCATGTCCTCCACATACAGGTCTTTTAGAATAACATACCCCCCCCGTCCCATCCCCAATTTTTCCAGGAACAAAGGGGGGGGCGGGGGCAGGAGGTTCATGATGCCATCAGTGGGCCTTTATTTGAATAAGGTTGAGAACCACTGGCCTATATCCATACTAACTCTCATTTCTGTGTTGCAGACTGGACATGGGCTCAGGTGGAGGATGGGCTCTAAGTCTGTCTGCTTCACTTCCCCTCATGCTCCTCTACCTGCTCCATATCCAATGCCTACGCTCTTCCAGCTCCAGGACTCGTATAAAACATAGGCGGATAGTTCGATCTAGCCGGTGTACACTAGAATCTCAGTGGCATATGGATGAAAATATGAGGACCAAACAATGACAATTATCTACAATTGACTATTTCACATGTCAAGATGAAGATGGACAGATGGTGGAACAGATGATTCCACCATTTGTAGCTTTAAGGCAAAGTAAATAATCACCAATAAACCTTTTATATTCCAATAAATCAAATCACTCTTTCTGCCATTTAACAAAGAAAACGTAGTAAGGTTTAAAAATGTTGACGGAGGAAATAGTACAAAGCAGCACAAACACAGACGACGCATGGAGACGGAGTCCGCCTTGATCCGTGATCCATTTATAAGGTTTGGTTTAGGCTGATTAATGGAAGGTAATCATACTTTTCCCATGAATGAGTGATTTACAGCAAAAAACTTACTTGTAAAATCTGGCAAAAACAGTGAAATTACGGTTATATGCAGTACACTCGTAAAACGTCTTGATGTTAGAACTTCTTATCTGTGCAGTGACGGAGCGTGATCGTTTTTATGGCATACTGAGAGTTGATTTGTGGCCGTGGCCTATTGATGTTTTGTGAAATCACTGTACCTCTTTTGTCCCGTCTTACACAATAGCCGAATGGTTGTTTACTGAAAGTCCTCTAGCTCAGTTCCTTGAAAGCTCACACATAGACAAGGTTGTTTTTTTATTTATTTATTTGTTTTGTTTTAACATTTTCTTACTGACAGTGTCCTGTGACTTCAGGTTTTTTTTTAACCAAAAAGTCTATTTATTTTATTATTTTATTATTTATTTATTATGTTAATTTTGGTTTTACAAACAGCTTCAGATTGGCATGTATGTCCAAATATTATGGCGCACCCAGATACTAGAAGACAGTATATCATAGGAATAAATACATCCCACCCTTCCAGAGATTCGAATGTTACCTATGAGTGAACTGTCATCAAATCCAGTGTTCAATGACACCTTTACTGCAGACAGCCTTAGCACAGATAGCCCAACAGCTGTGCCCCGTGGCTGCCAGCAGCTTGACCCAAGTTTTGTCTGAGGGTTTTGTCCAGTTTTGGAACTGTGAACAGAAGCCAGCTGGCTCCTGGATGCGTAAGTATAACATGGACATAATAACGGAGTTGCCCTTGTTGTAGCATGGCAACACATGCTGCATAAAGACTTTTACATAAAGTTGAATATTTTAAAAACTTGGATTGTGTAATGTAAACTTTGCAAGGTTTTAACATGACACATTAGTACTGGAGCTGAAATCAGAAGGAAAGCACACCTTCCTTCTGCAGCTTTTTCCTCTTGGTCCATATCCAAAAACACACATGGAATTAGGCAGTAGAATCACATACATGTTGCATGTGACGGATTCAAACCAGTGAACAGTAACTGGAGCTTCCAGTCACTTCTTTAATCACCCTACATGTATGAAAAGACCTAGAATTAGACAAAATCATACACAGACACATTTTCTATGGACTGAAAACACAACAAAACAGTAGAGGCATATGTCTTATGTCCTCTCAGACCACTTGAATTACAATCCACTAAAAGGGAATAGTGGAATTTTTACTCAATGCTATCAAATACTCCAGCTTTAAGGGGGAAACAGTATATGATGTACACAGCCTGGTCCAACAAGTTACTGCAATGATGAATAGGTTTCACCTGCACCAAGTTCTTTAACTCTGATGCAATATGTAGCTTCTCTCTTCTTAAACAACCGTCAGTTTGATGAAGGGCATAAAGATTGAACTGTGGTCAATGGAACAAAGGTCATGTGGTTTAATGAGTCCACATTGACAAAGGGATGGGTGCATTGAGGTGAGAAAAGAGGTGTAGGACCCTTCATACCTCGTGTTGACAGTACAAACCTGTGGGGGCAGTGTTATGATCTGGGGGGTTTCAGTTGGTCAGGTCTAGGTTGAGTAACACTATCTGTCCTAAAAGTTATGGAAATAAATGTTAGTACATTGTGTAAAGTTATTGAAATGATGCCAAGGTGATCTAATGAAATATTGGAGTGTAGGACTTTTTTTTTCTTTTTTACCAAATATCCAGAACCTAAGACTTCATTTGAATGAAAATAACTGCAACTCTGTAAGTTTAAACATGACTCAAACCACAAATATAAGCCCCCTCCTCCCAACGCCACTACCCACTATAAACCCTGTTACATCATGAATTCTGATTGTCTGCAACATTCTGAAAACCTGCCACTTGACAGTAATGCAACCAGACAATATGGTCTATCATTTCCATAGCAACGGCTCTTCTTCCCTC
Source organism: Ostorhinchus cyanosoma (assembly GCA_029814465.1). Classification (NCBI taxonomy): domain Eukaryota; kingdom Metazoa; phylum Chordata; class Actinopteri; order Kurtiformes; family Apogonidae; genus Ostorhinchus; species Ostorhinchus cyanosoma. Next base: position 2,667 of record JAPTYQ010018208.1, read on the forward strand.
CATCCTGGCTTTTCAAGCTTTTTGTAACCAGTTATAATCTGTAGCATCTGGAAGAACAAGTGAAGGTAAATCTAAATATAAATAGTCTACTTATATTTGTTTACACTCCACGGCAGAGGCGTTCAAGTAGAATGAAGAGCAAAGCAATACTAAGAAGAAGAAGAGGAGCTCTGCTGTTTCTACTTTTCAAAGGCAGAGTTTCATGTCTTTTGAAGCGTATATGTGTTTGTGTTCACCATTCTTACCACTGCTGAAGGAGGATAAATCATACCAAATTTCACCTCAGAAAAAATAACTTTAGAGAAGAAGACATTATGGCTACGATTGTTAGACCATTTCCCCTCTTTTGATAGATTCCAAGATTTCACTTTATGAAAAATGATTCTGTTCTCTTTTTATTTTATTTTATTTTATTTTTTTCACCGTGTGTATAGTGCGGTGGTCTTAAATGTGTTGATGCCGCAGGAAATATTGTCTTTTGCATCTATGCAGAGTTCCTATTTGTGACATAAAGTATGCAAACATTTGTTTACAATTAGTTTTATTGCTGCTTTTACTGTAGCTTGTCGATATACTTATTTACTCTTAGCTAACAAACTGTATTCTGCAGCTCTGTGTTGTAGAGTACAGTCATTTTGATTAGAGCTGTCAGGTCATCTCCCTGAGTGCATGCTCATGCTAAAAATGTCACGCATCGTGGCTGAATTTCCTCAGTGTCCTCTCACTTCATAAACTTACACGAGGGAGTCATGCTCTGTGTGAATTTGCACAATGGTTAGTAACGATAAGACTCTGGTCAGCATATTCTTAATCCCAGGATAGAAGAAACAAGAAGAGAAAACAAAGTGATAATTGAAAATAAGGGATCATGTTTCTCTTATGGTTTATCCACAACAAAATGGAAACCGCTGCATTTTTTTTTTTTTTTAACCACAAGCTGTCCCGTTAATGCTCTAAGCAATCACTGGCACAATACTTACATTAATGTATGTCATGAGAAAACATCTGAAACTGAAACATTGCACAGTGTGGAGACGGACAGTAATACTCTGAGCGGTGGCCACAATGAGATCCTGCAGTCTCATGTTGTAAACATTCAGCTGAGGCAGCAGTTCATTCGTCTGGAGTCGAAAGACGATTCTGTTGTTGAACAGGCTGACCCAAAAACCCCAAACAGTAAGGGAATATTCTCAGCGTCTCAGGCCACCCATGGGATACGCACACACTCATACACCCAAGAACTGTACGTATAAAGGCACGGACGCAAGTGGAGGCACACACTGAAAGCAACAGAAACACAAGCTTAAAATCAATTTAGACAGAAAGAAAGATTGCAGGAGGCTGCAAAGACAAAGATACAGAGAAGATGTGACAGAAAATGAGATGTTTCCCCTTTTTGCCCGAGTGATGACACGGCTCAGTTACTATGGACCTGCATCTACCTTTGTCTTCCTCTCGTCCTCTGCTTCCGTTCATATCTGGTCACACCGCCTTACAAAAAAAAAAAAAAGCCAAAGCAAAATATACAGGAAAAAACAAAGAAATCTGGAAATGGTGCGACACAGTGTAATGTTATCTATAAATGTAAACATGATCATTAAAACTGTGAAAATGTACCACTCATTTCCAGTGTGAAGATGTGGTGAAAGGGATCAAACCCATCCTTCTGTGGAGCCACATTACTTATTCATTATCAAACATAAGACCAGGGCTGAAATTTTAAACAAGTCACAGGACCTGAGACTTTTTTGGGCTCCATCAGTATTTTCATATTTAATATTGTAGTTATGGAATCACTGTGTAAGTTTTATACTTTTCAAGGGTATGTCAGATTTTCTACAGCATAGCTTTAAGTACACACCCTTAAGACCTGGGGTGTTTTTTGTTTTTTTCAACATTTTTTTTTGTCAAGAGTACTTTTACACATATTACTAAAGGATTTTCTATTCATTTTTTGGGAACAGAATTGATTTTCAGATCTTTTTCACCACAAATAAAGGCATCAACCAATCAAATTATGACCCACATTACATCTTAACTTCTATCTTATACTTGTATATGACTTCTCTTATGTAGACCCTTGTATGGAAAGTCATTTAACCAAGTGCGAAGTGCAGACAAAAAGAGCAGCGGGCTTCCACTGTCGGCACCCCGGGATCAACTCCAGATCTAAACCAATATGCTAAAGTTGTTAAGGTTAAGGGCAATGTCAAGAGAATTGACCTAGCACACATGGTTTCAATAACAAGGGAAACCAGAGGACTCAAAAGAAACACAAACAGCATCTAAACTCACCACAGAAACACCCTGGTCTAACTGAGAATCATGCAGGCATCAACACTCATAGATACATAAGAAAGGCTGGACGGCGCAAGCAGGAGTCGCCAGCGTTGCTCAACGGCAGCCATCTTACCTCAGGCAACCTCTTTGGCCGGCTCTATGGGAGCTGGTGGAAGGTGAGTGGTCAGCTTAAACAAAAATGGTCATTTTTCTCTCTCTGAACCCTGACGTACATTCAGATGTCTCACTCTGATCAGTCTATTACATTCCTCTGGGAGCGAGTGCAGGTGCCACATTAACTACACAGGACGATAACTCCATCTCTGAGGCTTATAATAAAGTAATCTGTGTGAAAATCTGTCCAAAATTGAGCCAGATATGGTTATTTAAACAGTACACGCACCGTTGACATTAATGTTACGAATGAGTCCAGCTGCCTGAGGTAAGATGGCCGCCATGTAACGACATCATTCTCCATGTAAGTCATCTATAGCTTTTCTTATATATGTCCATGCCAACACTAACCACTCCACCATCATGGTTCCAAAAATGAAGATCCTGAATTGCATTACCTAGACTGGCAGGATAGTGAGGAACAAGACTGGACACACATAGGCTGCAGATGAGGCTCAAGCTAATGTTGAATCAATAACTATGTTTAACAGGTTGCTGGTTTTATTGAACAACTGTTGCAACTGTTGCAAATTCACATCACTGCCAGAATGAATAGTTTTGATGCAAAGTATGTTGTATTTTCCCAGTTTCGTGTTGTTTATTCATCGCGCCTCCAGATGAGTGGATGATGTTATCACTGCAGTGAAGAGACCCTTTTGTAAATAAACCAAACTTTTAAAACTGTGATTACTCTCAGAATGTTTACGACCACTTCACTGTATTTACCGTAAATATTGCCCTATTTATCCACTTTCAATCTTACAACTACCACAGCCTAGTGACTTCCACAACTTGAAGTATGAGGTCTAAACTCGACTAGTTCCATCCAGCCAACCTGTGAAACCCCAATAATCAACCCAGAGCCAACATATCTGTTCCAATCCACAAAAAACAAACTTTGTACATCGCTATCTTTCCCACAGGTTTCAGTAAACCTACATAAAAGTTATATCAGCATGTTCAGCTGAGCCTCCTCTCCCTCACGGCAAAAAGATTTTGGTGATTTCAAGTTCCACCTGAGTCTTAGCAGCCTCTGATTGAGTGCTTTCCTCAAGGTAAATCTCAATCTGTCTGGCAGAAGTAGGAACTACAAACACACTAAAATACACACTGACACACTCCTTAGTTTTCACACTCTTCAACTAATATAATTCTCACCAATTGTCTGGATTCACGGCTGCTGTGGTATTGAGATGAATGTACAGAAAAGCGTACATTTAAAATGTGTGCAGAAATTTTCCAGTTAAGTTTTGACACCTCTGACTGCAGGCACACAAGCACTGCTCCATTCTACGCAGTCGTGAAGGTTTTTCTGTCTGATGTAAGAAAATCTGAAAAGTAGAGCATGGGTGCAGATTTATATGTGTGTTGTGTAAACTAGCTGTGGGCTTGTGTGTGCCTATCTATCTATAATTGTGTGTTGTAGTTTTTTCAGTGTGAGGAAGTTCTGAGCAGTTGTTACCACTATAAAGATCTGCTGGAGGGTTACGAATTTGTTTAAGTTTTAAGATTACAATTGGGTTTATATTATGTTTTCAGACATGCACGACATGTATTTAGTGTCACCGGAATAAAATAATGCCAAATTATATTTGTGTGAACAACAGATTACCTTGACATACTTCCTCATTGAAGGATACTACTTTTTTTGCCTGGATACTATTATAGCTCTAGGATACATAAACAAAGACTTCCAGAAAGCGGTGTATCCCATCCAATCCGGATGCAAAACAATTTGGCAACAGCTACTGCCACAGTAAAGTGGCACTAAATATCAGTTTGTGTTAGTGCCACAGAGCCAATCAAATGTCAGCATTTGTGCGAGAGCTAATCACGGATACTGTTAAATGAACTCATTAACCTCTTGTTGCCACAAGATGGTGATATATGGCGTATACTTCAGTTCATTCTTTTGTGTATTTTGCCACCACAGTACTGTGGCAACTGATTTTATTAGAAATTAATGATATTATATAGTAATGAACAGGAATTATAGTTCTAAATACTCTATATGTTGTTGTTTTATGGTGCTCTTTGCTCTGTGCAGTCAGTGAGATTGAGGCTGGAGAAGGTGGGCGGAGCTTCATGTGCCATGTGACTTCTCAGTTCTGTGTCAGTTCAGTGTGTTGAGTGCTGTGGTCCGAATTCCGAATTCACATCTTCACTGCAATTCTCTATGAAATCAAGTCAATCTAAGCAACTGCAGTCAGAATCCAAACCAAACCACAAAATGCTACATAATGGTTTCGTCACAACCAGCAAATATTGCATTTTGGATTTGACTGATTTTAATACTGTAACATTCTCATAATATACTCAGCAAATAACAAGCTTAAACAACACCCATCATTTCTCAGTAAGTGAAACCAGAGCACCAACATAAACTAAAAACAAACTGTCCCAATTTATGTTTGTCAGCTTTAAAAACGAAGGCAAGTGACGTAAAACCATTGAAGTGCGTAAATAACTTCTGGATCAAATCATCATTCACATATATCCTTAAGTTATAATACAAAGAACAGTACAAAGCACATGTGATTCATTCTCACTGTTACCATTACAGTACACATTTCTGTTTGGTTTCTGAAGCCAAACAACATTTCTTTATGGCAAATGGGTTTTATGAAACATCCCACAGAAATTTAAGCTTCCATTTAGAGAATTCATCTGAAAATTGCTGGTTAACTTTAAGTGATTCAACAGCTTTGTTATTGGTGGTCAAGTGTAAACTAGTGACAAGGACAAATGAGGTTTATATTGTAGTGTCCTGTTCTGTGGGACCCTCGGGGAGACGCCATGCTGTTGTTATCACTCTATGTGCACTCTGATTGGTTGAACTGGTGTGTGAAAACCATAGACTGCATTTAATTAGGTGTGCCACTGTGTTATGGAGTGTGTTGATGCTGTGTGAGATACAATGTAAGTGTTAAATTTCTCCATGAGAGTAAGGTTTCTACGTAAACACTACTGATAATTGATTACAGTGTATTAGAATTACATTGGTTAATTGGCCAGAGGTTCAATAATATTCCCAGTTGGCACTTGTCTGTTTCTGTAAATGACAAAGGTATGCAAAAAAGGAAAATAATTGCTTTGCACTAATTTCCATTAATATTCTAATTGAAGTATGAATATGAGTTTAGGGGCAATAGCAATTGTTAAATTAAATTTTTATTGACCAAGAGCTGCAAGATCAGATGTGGCCACTATCGTTGAATCCTAATCTGATGTTGCTCTTCCTTCACGCACTGACAACTATGAGCAAAAGTGTCTTTTATGTGGTTCTAATGAGCTCAACCTTCTGACAACCAAGACCTAATCAGCTCATCTTTAAGTATTAGTGAATGTTTTGACAAAAAAAGACAAAAAAAAAAAAAGACAAAAGGCCAGAATGGATCAACAAGAGGTTGTGGACTTAACAGTGGACACATCAAATCGACAGACTGAACATTTTGTAGTAATTCCCTTTGAGATTGTAATTGCAGTATGACATTTTAGTTGGAATGGCATTTAGATTTTGTAATTCAAAAGCACATTAAGTTCCATCACATACAACTGCTGCCATTACATCCTAATCTGATAATGACATCCTTTCATTTAACAAAAAATATGTTTTGTGAAGTCACAATAACCTTCGACCTTTGGCTACACAAATCTTACAAGTTCATCCTTGAGTTCAAGTAAAAGTTTAAGCTGAATTAGAAAATAAAAATGCACTGGACATTTGTTTTAAAATAACGGACTGACTCTGTTATCGTCAATTATTTATTGTAATTTTCCACATGAATATTTGTGCCAAAATTTGCAACATCCTAACTGTTCCTGAGATATTATGCTTTAAATGTAAAAGGAAATTACAGACCGACATACCATATTGTGGAAATCCATCCCCCAGACATATGTAAAAGTATAAAATTGATGATGATGTGATTTTTTTTTTTTTTTGCTAGCATCTGAACTAAACGAGCATGTTTTCTTAGACCTGGAGAATATGATTAATAGACCTGAGCATGTCTATAGCACCACAATACTTCATTTCTAATAACATTATGACACATTTTACCTTTATCAGAACAACTACAGCCCTGAGATGTAGTTATTGCACCTTTGAAAAACATCAACATATTTATAGTTGATAATATTTTGATTAATTCAGTCCTAATTTCTATAACATTTTTAAAACACAGGTTATAAGATGATGCTACAGAATAAAAAACATCCCAAATCTAGCATCCATCTGTCACTCTTGTATTATAGGGTTTGCATATAAGTGTCTGCAGCATATTTGCGCTGCTCTGGCTTCTTCCTCCTCACCACATCCGCCTACATATGCTCTATGTAAAGCCCATAGGAGACAGGGTGAGAAAACGGTCTTTTCTCCAGACAGTCTTACAGGTGTCATTTTCACAGTTTGTGTTGTTGATGGAAAGCTGGTAGTTCAGTGTTTCCTCTTGAAATTCTGTGAATTCCACTCCTTTTATACTCTTACTACCACAATTGTGGGATTGGAAACATAGGCTTTAAGAATTTTTATTCAACAGAGAAAGAAAAAATAACGAGAAAGAAATCCTGTTCTGCATCTGTTCTTCTTTGATTTTTGTAAACACTGCAGACTTTCTTTCAAGTTCCATTTACAGATAATGTTAAGCGTAATAAACCAGCTCAAAACCTTGGGTCTTTGAAGTGGGAATCCAGCCAATTCATTTAGAAAGAAAGGATGCACACATACGTCTCTGTCGTCATTCCTGTGTTTTGGTTATGTGTGGTGAGACTGCAGGAGTGCTTACACAGGGATTACGGCCTGGGCTTTTAAGGGCAAGGTTGTTTGTTTTAGCCTGAGCCTGAAGGATACCAGGAGCTCTAAGAGGGGGGGGGGGGTGCAAGACCAGGGCACATGTTGGGTTTTATTCCCTTTAACCCCCGCCTCGAATTCCTCATTTCCTTCCCTCCATTTCCTACCTTCCCTGTCACATTTCACATTTTTGCCACACTTCTGATTTCTTATCCCACCTCGGCGTCTTTCTCTTCCGCACTCTGCCTTTCCCCATGTCCTCCCTGCTGTGCTCGCTTAATGGAAGGCCGCGGTGACCAATCGGTGGCCTGGGATTATCACACAGTCTGCAATAATTGAATTTGGGGCTGTCGGCACGGTAACTGAGCGGGGGAAAATTGAGGGAGTCGGGCCAGTCTCGAAGGGACGGAGAAAGAGAGAGAGAGAGAGAGAGAGAGATGGAGTTATATTGAGAGAAATGCAGGGAAAAACAGAGAATCCTGGGAAAGGTAGAAGAAAGTGCGACATGAGGCCAGGTGATATAGAGAGGGAAAGCGGTTATCTATAAATTCACCGTCCTATCAATATTCTATTCTTGTTTATTTCTATTCAGGCTCATAAGGATGCCGGACCCTGTGCCAACGTGATGGAAAAAGTTGCCCTGTGCAAATACAAAACACGAGCTGAAGATGATGGGATGGAATGCAGCCCTTTTAGGGCTAGCGGGATGAAACGCGACACAGAATGATGGTGAGATGGAGAGTGAGGCAAAAAGGGCAAAGATAGCGAATTAAAGAGAGATGGAGGGACATGGAGAGAGAGAGGGAACAGAGAGTGGCCTTGTGTATGAGTTAGCAGTGAGGAGCAGAGCTGCATAGCAATCACTTGTTTGCTATGCTTTAATCAGCCAGACAGCGCTAAACATTAGCTCGCCTCCTACACTCTTAGACTCATTTAATCAGAACCCTAACTCTGTGCATTAGTCTCCTTTTTATATATCGGCGTCTGTAGCGGTGCAGTGAAGGGCTTTCAATGGAGCCATTTGAGAAAGAATGCAGAGGGGACAGAGCCAGATAGAAGAGACTTTTGACATTTAGCCTTGTCCTTCAACTGAGAAAGAAGGAGGTAGAGGCTGAGAGAAATGACATCTTGTTTTGGGGGAGGTGAAGATGTTAGAAACTCAGTGGACCAGGAAGGAGTAAGTAATGCACATGTCCAAATTCTGGCAGAACTGGTCAGTACAATTTGCTTAAAAACCAAAAGCTTGAATCCAAGTCCAGCAGGTTTTTCCACAATTTGTCAGTTTGTCACTTCCAAACAGAAACATATGCTATGAGTCTGTTGGACTCTGTTGTACTGTCATAGTTACAGTCCAAAGTACTGTTACATTTGAGCAATAGTGATTCACGAATGAATGGTTCAAAAGAATGAATTTAAGTGAATGAGGTAAATCGATTTGCAAGCGCAACGGAATCAATTCGGCAGGACTTTGCTAATATTATCGTCTATTATCACGTAAACTGATCAGAATCACCCATTAAAGGTGGGGTAGGACATCTTAGAGCAAGCTACATTTTGAAAATACGCCATTCAAAAGTCCAAACCCCTTTCTTGAAACTTCCCCCGAAACCATCAGTTCACCCAGCTCTGGCTCCAGCTCTCAGATCCATGCGTACCTCATTCAGTCTCCTCCAACACCCACGCTTTTGCGATTCCCGTTCCTCTGAATTCAGGTTTGCAGGCGTTCCTGTTCATCAGTATAGATTAGAATTTAGGCTTTTCTTGTTTTTCCAGTCCTGTCACTTCCACAGATAACTACATTTTGTTATTTTTGTGTTAGAGCATTTAATTAATTTGTTGCAATCGGAGTGTGAAGAGGATTTTATGCAGTAGAGTAAAAAAATACTCCAGGAAAACCTCTCCTGCCCCATCTTTAAATGGGTGTCAGAAGTGCTGTGTGATGCACCATGCAGCAGGTTGTCTCCATGGCAAGACCTCTGATTGTATCACGAGACTAGTTGATGGATGGACAGACTGAGCTGAGGTAGTAAACCACTGAATGAAAGAGTGGCCAACTAGGGCCAAGTAGAGCCGAGTCGCTGAATTGTTCATGAATCGATAACTTGCTGAATCATTCAATAATCGCTGAGTCTACTGAACCACCGAACAAGACTAGATACCTGTACTGTAAGAAAAGATAGATAGATAGATAGATAGATAGATAGATAGATAGATAGATAGATAGATAGATAGATAGATAGATAGA
>JAPTYQ010018283.1:0-12154 GCA_029814465.1 Ostorhinchus cyanosoma
AGTAGAACCACCAACATCTAATCAGTTCTTCCTTGGGCTGTTTGTGGCCTCCAGTTCAAATTTCATCAAAATCCATCAGTAACTTTTTGCGTAATCCTGCTAACAGACGGACGGACAGACAGACGGACAGACACACGCTGACTGTTACATTCACCTTACTGCCTTTGGCGGAGGTGAATTAGTTTTCCTGGTGTTTCCACACATATTGCAACGTTTCTTTTAAAACTCTTCTTCTCTTGTAACGTCTGTCAACATCCGTTTTTTTGTTTGTTTTTTATTCACATGACTCTAATTGCGAGAAAAGGTCTTTCCATTGCAGTTTTGTGTGACATACAAATTGTGCTACAACCGAAAAACCACCTCTAGCCAGCGTTAAACTTAATTGAAACACGAGAGTTTTGGTGAAATTGTCATTTTTCCATTTGGTAAATTTTTATGCTCATGTTATATTCATGCAATTTGAGGATGAATGGAAAAGAGACTAATGTGTAATTATGAAAGAGGCTGAATTCAGAACCAACGTTAAAGGTCGACAATCGCAAAAAAACCAGAGAAAGGCTGGATTTTCCGTTTGAGTCGTATCCTACACTTCAAAGACTGAAATAACAGATGAAATCCGAAACACACGTTCATGAATCTGCCTCCAAACGCTCGTTGTCTTTGTTTTCCTGTATTTTTTTTTCTTTAAACGCCTGTTGCACTGCACGCTCCTCATCCATGTTCTGTTTTTCACTTTTTATACTGAATTTGTTCATTTTTGTGGAAATAAATGCAACAAAAAACATGTTAAAATGAAGTTTTACGTGGGTTTGTGAAGGGCAGTGAATGCATCGTGTTGCTTCAAACTGTGCTGTTTGTTTGGAGATAAAATCAGGATTGAATTCAACTGTTGGTTCATCGGTCGGTGGTTTATAACTGAGGAAATGTTTGTTTATAGGGTTTAATTTATCACTGATGGTTGATGTCCATGAATCACATTTGTTACAGAAGTGAAAATGTTTAATCAACGTCAAAAGTTAATGGAAACAGGAAATATTCACATCTGAGAAGATAGAAACAATGAATATTGTTTTACATCAAATCAAATGTCTAAAAAGCTGGTTTCATCTTAATTTGTTATTTCAAGTTTGAAATTGGCAATTTATTTATTTTTGGTCAAGTCTTTTTTGTTATTTTAAGGACAAATAAAGTCTGAGCGTTAAAAACATCAATACATTTAAAACATCACACTGTGAATCTGTCATTTTATTCATTTGTGCCAAAGGTTTAATTGTTTATTTTGTAAATTTTGTCATTTTCAGTACAAATGAACTCCCATAAAAGAAACAGTTGAAGCCAGTGTTTGTTTTTAAATTTATTTTACTATTTTGTATTTGTTCTGTTATTTTTGAACCAAATGAATCCCCATAGCCTCAAATAAATTCAATCCAATTTAAAATGAATTCCTACATAATTTTTTTTAGATGTTCACTTAGTTTTGTCACAAATTATCCCATAGGAAATAACTGAAGCAAATTATTTTTAAGATAAAAATCTGTAATTACTTTCAACTAATAGGAAATAACAAGTGAACTCTCTGTTTGTGTTTTGTTTTATTCTGGAATATTTTAATCTGTTTTATTTTCGACACAAACAGATCCCCATACGTATAAATGAAGCTGGTGTTTCTATTTTTTACTCTTTATATTGTTTTTATTTTTATCTTTATTTTGGACCCCCACAAACAGAAATGAAGCAGGTGTTTCTCATTTTTAGTCTAATCTTTATATAGTTTTTTTTTTTGTCCTTTATTTTCGACACTAACGGACCCCCGTAGCTCCGTATTCAGTTAAAACCCACCGACCGAGTCCTCGAACTAATGTTAAATTCACGATGTTTGTTCATTATGTCAGATATGTTTTGACTGAATCTGTGGAAACTGAACGGTATCGATGTAAATATAACGCTCTGCCTTTGTCTTTTTTTAATTTAATGGGAAGAATCATGTGTAAATAAGTTTGTTTTTTTTTTAAAGTCCATCCCTGTGATGAGACGTCGAACTGCTGCCTTTTATTTCATGTTTGTAGAAAATGAAGCATTGGATTTGATAAAATAAACTCGAAAGCTCACGTCTGCTGCTGGTTTTTATTATTTATGTTCAGAAATCAACACAAGGCTGCGAGTTTTTATTGAATTTTCAGAAAATCACTGAAAGAAAATGTACATTTGTACACGTTTCCACTGTTAATGTGATTTTTTTTTTTTTGAGTCGGTTCATGAAGTTTCAGTGGATATAAGGGAACTTATTTAATAAATTTTATAACAAATGTTTGAAACTGGATAAAATGTGTAAAAAGTGTTGAGTAAAGACTGAAGCATGTTTGACTTAATGATTTAATGCTTTGATTCTGTATTTTTATTTCATTTTATTGGTTATAATCTGGTTCATTTTACTGATTATTTAAAGGATTTTTATGAATTGATTTTTTTTCATTTGTGTTTATTTGTAATCATTGTATTAATTAGTCTATTTTTATTAATTTCACTCCATATTCTGCTCATGTTTCGTTAACTTTCTTTAATTCCATTCACTTTGTAGATTGTCGTTCATTTTCACTGATTATTTTGTAGATATTTTTTCACTTTGTGAAGTATTTTATTTATGTTTAAGTTAATTTGTTTTGTTCATTTTATTTATTTCATTCATTTTTATTTATTTATTATCAGGTTTCATTCATTTCATATTTGTGATTTTGGTTATTTTTTATTAAATTGATCTGTTAATTGGTATTTCATTCATTTTACTGAATATGTTGTTAATTTTGGTAATTTTATGCGCGTTAAATTTTTTCTTTATTTTTACATTGTTTTCTTGATTTAATTTGTTTTTGTTTTTTTTCATTTGTTTGATTATATTGTTGCTTTTTAATTCCATTCATTATTTTTTCTAGAATTTCATTGATTATTTGGTTTTTAGTTGATTTATCTTATTGTGTTTTTGTTCATTTTAATTGAACATTTCGACCCAAATCATCTATTTTTTAAGCTTCATTCTCATTTAACTCTTCTTCTTTTCAGCAGCAGGATGAGTAAACCCTGAGAGGTGAAGTTGCTCTGAACTATTGATTCGACATTTTGATCATCAGTTTGTTTTCTGTCGTGTACATTCATATTTGATCCTCTAGAGGGCGACAGAGAAACGCCACAGTCTGAAAGTGAATCTGCAGATGGACGTGAAATTAAAAGGAAAACTTCTGTCCTTTGTTTAAAGCTTCATGGATTCATGGACGCCTGCTGCTAATTGATGAATTGATCTCTGACATTAAAGAAGGAATCTGACATTTGAGAAGTTTGGAGCAAAAACGCTGACGGTACGTAGTGTTTCTATTTTCAAACATTTCAAATGAATGAAATTATCAACTTCAGAAGTTCTTCCACAGACACAGATATAAAGTAAATTTATTTATATGGGGGGGGGTTATGTGACCACTAGAGGGAGTACTGAGTTACCGAGCTGAGGATGAGAGCCTTAAATAAACAACTGTCAAAGTAGAAGTTGTTTCCACTGGACTGTAAATAAACAGAATGAAGTTTAATGGTTAAATGCCAGCATTTCTTTAAATGGTGAGTTTGATGCTGAGGCTTATAAAGGTATTATTCTAGGATGTTTCCAGCTGCGTTGCCGTCTGTTTTTTATCTACGGTTCAGAGTAAACTGAGACAGTTCTGACCTTGTTTGTTGGATTCAAACAGATCTTTTGTCCAGTTATTGATGATACAAACCAACAGAAAACAGGTGATTAGTGGTTTTATCGTAGCTGTTGTAGTCTAAAAACAGAGCTAAGCTAACAGAGCTAAGCTAACTGGTCCAATGTAAACTATCAGCTGATGCAGCATGTCAGCACCATGTGATTTTCTTGATGGTTAAAATTAGCACCTGAGTTTTATTTTGAAGAAGAAAACTTGCTGATTCCATAAAACACTACAGGAAGTAGAGGTCGTTGTGCAAAAAATAGTTATTAAACAAATAATTACATAAATGTAGTTTATGAAGCAGTTAAATGATTAAATAAGCTTCCCGTGTCTGCTGTTAGTGTTTTTGTTTGTAAAAGTCTGTTTTATTTGAGATTATTTTCGCTTTTGAAAAAAATCATACATTTGTTTGTACAAATTAATATTTTCATTTAAAATAGTTTTTTTAGGAGAGAGTTTTTTCACAAGTGCGTTTTTTAGGGGTACTATTTAAAATGTATTTATTTTTTTACCGATACTTCTTTTGAAATCACTCGCCCCTGTGGACCACCGTAGTTTCTCAACATACGTTTGAACAGGGATCGAAGTGAAACCTTCCAGTTTGTTGGAAATAACAGACGTGCTTTTACGAGTTGGTGAAGCCGCAGATCGGAGGGTTTTTCCTGTCGTTTTTGGACGGCGTCAGCAACGCGTCCCCTCGTAAAGACGGAGGACCGGCTCAGACCTTCAGGACGTCTAGTCTCCGTCCAGAGTCTGTCATCGGCTGCAGATTTAGAAGCTGCTGAGTCGAATCCAGGAGGAAAACAATCAGGAAAGGACCAGGATGACTTCACCTCCAGTTCAGCGTCTGTCGGGGAAACTCATCAATGAGGATTATGAATCTGAGCGATGACTTCACGTCCGCTCCGTCCTCCATCTGCACTTTATTTACAGTCCAGTGAACGCAGCATTAGGCCTCAGACACTGACAGGGTTATTGATCCGCTCAGTTTTCCTCTTTAACCAAACCTGTCAAACTGTTTGATCAGGTTCCACATTCAGACTCATCTGATCCAAAGTCCAGTAACGCAAATAATAGGAAAAGAACTGATAAATAATGTCGACTCCAAATGTTTTCTGTGTTTGTGAGTAAAAAAAAAAGTAAAAACCATAATGAAAACGTTTACATCTACCAACTGTACTTGAACGCAACATGAACAAATCTGAACAACCTGAAGATTCCCAAGAAAAATAAGTGCAGTTTTAACAATATTCTGCCTTAGTTTATTATTCATACATGTGCACTAGAACATATGGATCTACAAATACACAAAACATTTAATAACAGGCTGCCGAATATTATTAAAGTTCCACTTCTGTTAGACATTTCAGGTTCGTGTTTGTTCAGGTTATTCACATTTTTTTATAAAAGGATTAGTTTAAATGTAAAAGTGTTCGTGTAATTTACTTTTTTTTTTTAACACTAAAACAGAAAAAGATTGTAAGTTTTTTTCTTTATGTCTAGGTTATGATAGTATTGTACTGGTCTGATCCACTTTAGATTGAATTGACCTAAAAATTATTGTTATATCTTTGATTGGATCCTTTGGCGGGCCAGTTTAGGCCCCAGGGTCACATGTTTGACACCTGAGCTTTAAAGCCAAAAACTGAAAATAATCGTTCTAATCACATAAAAAAGGGTGTAATCTGCCCTGTGTTGGACTAATATTTGGTTTACTTTGAATATGCAACAAAACAAAAGTAATGTTAGAAATAAAAATAAAACGTGAAAAACATACTTTACTTTTTTTGTATTTCATCAACTTGAGCCGTAAACAAAAATACCAAATACTCAAAAAAAATCTTTTTTTTTTAACCCTTTAAATGCATCTTTGTAATGTAAATAAATCATATTTTTTGATGTGTTCTCATGAATTGCGTATAGTGAACATAACACTTTTAATTGGTGTGTTCTCTGTACGTATTAGAAGCTTCCCTCTTGTATGTTCACGCCACGGAGAATGCCATCCGATACACAGTTAGGGTTAGCAGCTAGCACGATTAGCAGCTAGCACGATTAGCAGCTAGCACGATTAGCAGCTAGCACAATTAGCAGTTAGGGTTAATGGTTCTGGAGATCTTGGCGCACATTGACACGTGATCAAATGGCATGAATAACAAGTGAAAGGATGAAAATGTGTACATAAAACACGTCAAATACCTTAAGAACTGGTGTGAAATACAACATGATTTCATGAGACCAGTCTATTTTTTCATGCAAACAAAAAAGACACTATTTTCCCAATATTCGACACAAAAATGTGATTTTTTTTTTGCATCCTGTCATATGTCAATGATTAACACCAACATTGGTTCATATTCATTAGTACTTTTGTGCTTATTTAATATAATGAAATAAAAATGTGTCAGTTTGATAATTGACATACTTTACTTTAGACTTTGTCTTTTTAATTAAATACAAGGTTAAAATGATCAGATTTTAATAAGCATCTTGACTTTACTTTAACAGAGCTGCATATTTTAGGTCAATAAATGTGTAATTTAAAGCAACACAAGGGGAAAAAACCCAAAACAACCACTAAGTGATTCTAATCCCAGTAAATAAAGCCATAAAGTTTAGGCCAGACTTTTACAGAATCATCTCTTCCATGTTTTTAGCCTTTTTTCCTCTTAATAGAGTCATTTCAGGCAGTTTTTCCATGAACTGAAGGTTGTAATTTGCAAACTGAATGTAAATCCTCTTGACGCAAATAAAATCTAATTTAGTAATAAAGGTTTAATCTGTGCAAATAAAACTGACAGGGTTTAATTATGAGTCTCGGGTACTTGTGAGGTAACTTCAGTTTGGAATCATTTATTTTGTTCGTGTTTTCACGCAGGAATAAAGTCGTCAAATGAAACGACAGAAAAACCTGAACGAAGAACAGGTGAGTTTTGAATTTAAGACAGAAGACGACGTTTCGATCAGATTTAACTTCACTGTCACTGCAGGAAAAAACATGTCGTCTAGTGGAACGATGAGGCCGTAAAAGAAAAGGCCTGAATGTGAATCCAGACGGGTTCTGGAGTTTGAAACACATTTATTAAACATCTGATGGGTTTGATTCTTATTCCTGTCATAGATCTGCTACAGCAGAGACATCACACAGATGAATTTAGGAAAAATATTAACAGTCAATGGTGTCAAACTCATGTATGTTCAGATTCCACATCCTCCCAGTTAAGTCTGAAGGGTACGGTGGCTCAGAGGTGCCACAGCTCAAAAATGATCCACTATAAGAAAAAAAAGGGATTGTGATTTATTTTAAAAGTGTCTGAAAAATAAATGTACCCCTTAAATAAAAATGAACTTGCGGGAAAAAAGAAATCTCTCCAAGGGGGGAAAAATAAAAAAAACAACTTGTAATTAAAAAAAAAAAAAAGTATTTTTACTAAGAAATAAAGTAAACTTGTATGTTTTAGTAGAAGTCTGTTTAATTTGAGATAATTTTTTAAAAAGAGTTTATTTTATTTTTTTGTACAAATTAATGTTTAGTTATTTTACACATTTTTTTGACTTTGACTTTTTTTTTGTTTTTGTTTTAGGAGACAGTTATGAAGACCGTGATTTTCTTTCTCTTTGTTTTAATGTAAAAAAGCAAAATTACACAAATTTTACATTTACAGACTAGCCTTTTATAAAAAATGTGAATAACCTGAAACATTTTAAGAAAATTCTGTGTAATTGTGCCAATATTCTGCCTGTTCTTAAATGTTTTGTGTATTTGTAGATCCACTGGCATCTGTACGTTCTAATGAACATGGGAAAATGAGAAGCTGAGGCCAAAGAATGGTATAAATTAAGTTTACAGTTTTTTTTAAATCTAATTTTGCTCATGTTTTTTTAAATGCTAGTTTGTAGATGTAAATATTTTGATAATATAATTTTACCTTTTTCACTGGAATTGATATTATTTTGTATATTATGTTATTTTACTGAGCCGTCCCACTTCAGCTCATATTGGGCTGAAAGTGGAACTGAACTAACAGCTGGACGGTCCTGCACTAAAACGAAGACACAAATGTTTAGTCATTATTTAAAGGTATTTTCCTGGTCTGTCCCACTGGAGGTCCTCTGTTCTGGACACTAGGGGACGACAGGACGTCTGATTGAATTTCTAACTACCTGCTTTTTACAAAACAAAACAGTCAAACGTCAAAGTTTCTCTATTGGATGTGATTCTTGTCTCAGCTCTGCCTTCTAGTGGCGTCTGGCAGGTACTGCACCCACTGTTTGTTTGGACCGTTTTCATCATGTGACTGTGACGTCAGCTGTGATCGGTGGATGATTTACAGAAGAAGCAGGTAAACGGAATCAGAGGGTCGGGAACCTTTCACCTGGGAACCATTAATCTGACAGCTGTGTTTCTGGAGGGGCTGCAGTCATGTGTCACCAATAAATGTTACCCCCCCCCCCCCCCACAGCCAGATGTTCAGGTTCACTCTGATGGACCGAACAGATGTGGCATCGATAATCCGACACAGAACCGCCGGCGTACGTGTCCATGCAACTGCAGCAGCGATCGGAAGCTTCATCTGTCATATTTAACTTTAAGTCCTAATATTGGTCACAGTTTGAGCATTAAATACTTAAAAAACAGTCCAAATAAGGCTTCATAGAAAACATTTACAGAAGCTGTTTTTTCAAATCCTTCAAACTTTAACCCTCTGGTGTCTCATCACAGACGTCCTTCGAATCAACAGAAGCACAAAACTTACACAATCCAGGACTAATGTCAGAATGTTTTGCATTCAGTTTTTTAATTTTTAAAAACTTTTTTTTTGGTATTTCATCAACTTGAGCTATAAACAAAAATACCAAATACTCAATAACTGGCATATTTTTAACCCTTCAAATGCCATGATTGTAATGTAAATAAACCATGTTTTTGATGCAAAAAACACTAAAATATGCATATATATATATATATATGTGTGTGTGTGTGTGTATTATAAAAGGGAAGTGGACTCTGTGTGTGTGTGTGTGTCTCGGTAAACAGCTGACTGCTGCAGTTTGTCAGATTTTGTATTTTTGGTCCATGAACAGACGAGTGAAAACGGTGAATTAATAGGACCAATTTTTGGGAGACATTAGTAATTTTAGAATACAACAGCCTCACAGTCAAGTTTCTATGGCCATGACCGTTGATGAGAAGTAGTACCACACTGCATGATGGGAGAAAAAACCAGGAACGAAGCATTTAGTAACTTCAGTCCCTAGATATTGGTATTAATATATTAACTGCCATTTCAATTTTAAAGAATGATTTAGCAAATAATTTTGACATCAGTACTTATAAAATATAGATGAACATCTTTTCCCAAAAGTCAGCTCTGCCCAGAATCAGAACCACCACATCTAGAACCTGTGGTTCCCCACGGGTCAACACACTTTATGTATGTTAACCAATGTTGGTGTTAATCATTTGGTTACCTAGCAACCGATAAACAGTAGTCAACTTTCCTGTGCAGAAACAGACGCGCCAGCTGAGAGGTTATTAAACTGAAAAGGACCCATGAATGTACCGACAACAGAAAGGACTGAACTGGACCAGAGGATCTGGAACCCAGGGCTCCTCACGGGTCAAAACACTCCTTACACATATTGAAGTTAGATCAGTTATTTATGTAGTTTTTTCATCCTGTCATATGTCAGTGTTAACACCAACACTGGTTCATATCCTTATTCTTTTTGGTTTTAGGTCAAATGGGAAATGTCAGTGAGTATTTTGTACTCACTGGAAGAAGGGTGTTACTGTAGGAATTTAACACTGTTTATTATGGGATGGTTTTAGTGAATGGATCAGAATTTAAAAAATGAACAGCATTTGAATTCTGACCTAAAACAATAATCTGACCTTTAATAACCCGAGTGTAAAGTGTGTTTAATACGCTCACCTGGACACCAGAGGGTTAATGTTTCAGTGTGTGTTCAGGTTTCACTCACCTCTGAATGAAAACTGCAGTTAAAACAACAGTATTTCTTGGTTAAATCATTAACAGCAGGGGTTTTTTTACTGCTTCAAACCCTTCCTTCCATAATAATGTCAACAGGATGAAGACGACGACGGAGCAAACAAGCGCCTGCACCGAGACTAAAGCACTGATTCAAGTGTCTGCGTCACTAGAAAATATTTAACATGTAAATGAGGAGGAAAAAGAGGCTCTGTGAGGATCATGAATGTTTTTTGTCTTGAATCCAGAATAAATAAGTGAAGCATCACCTGTGGGAGCGTCTGAACGCAGTTAGAGGGAAAATGAAGAAACGAGTGAAATACACAAATAAGTAGGTGCAAAAATAGTCAAATATCAGGACGAATATAAGCACACTGCATACGCTTCAAACATAATAAATTATTTAGCAGAAGAATCACTGTCACAAATAGAAACAAGAGAAGTGAAAAAAGCAGGAAAATCTGAAAAAAACCTAAAATTAACAAATATAAGCAAAAAGTAGTATGATAAAAGAAATGGATAAAATACTAAGACAAAAAAGTAAAAGATTGAATCAGTTCACATGAGCTTGTTTTTATCAGATTTATTCAGTTTTACATTTTTGTGTGAACAGAACAGAAAACTGAACAGAAATTGAGAAAATTATTTAAAAAACTGAACTAAATAAAACGCAACTATCACTCAACTATTACCCCCCCCCCCCCCATTAAAACAGTGGAAAAGTGGGGGGAGCATCTTCCATGTCCCTCTCACCGACTGCACTCTGCTGCTCTTAGCAAAAAGACAAACTCTGAACTAACTTCTGAAATCTAAATGTAGAACATTCAACAAGAAAAACAAAATGCTGAGACATTTGTGAGTTTTAACTGAGAATGTAAAAGGAAATAAACTCTTAATCAGTGTGATTTTATCCTCCAAAACAAAATGACTCTGGATACTACAATACCCATGAGTCTCAGCTGCTGTTGCCATGGAGAAGACACTGCAAAATACCACGATGACCGTTCGAATGACAGGCTGTGAATGCTGCTTTTCCAGCTCAGCTCATTCTCTGACGTCATGTTTGGCTTTGACCTCATTTACTAAAAATGTTCTGAATGAGTTCCTGTGGATGTTTGTCCCACTGCTCTGGTTCCGCCTCCACGTCAAATTCAGAGGATTTCATTCCAGACGGAGCTCAAACATCTGAATAATGCGGTGGAAAATCCTCTTCGTCCTCTTCGTAGTCCAGTACAAAAGCTGCTTTCAGTCCAGATGATCGTCCTCTGACGTCCAGTCGCTTCTTTGACCTTTTGACGTGTTAATAAAGAGCATGTTTTTTTATTTAAACAGGAAATTAACCTGGAATCACTGCAGATTTACCTTAAAATAAATAGAACCTTTAACTAAGTGGCAGGATATTATATTAGTAGAATCAGGAAAATCTGGAAAAATATCTGTATTTAATCAGGACTGAGTATCATTATTAAAAAATAATAATCAAATAAAAAAAAACACCGAATGTTTGAAAATGTAAATTCTGTTTCAATTAAGGATTTAATCAAAAGACCCAAAGAATTATAAATACATTATAGGGTTAATACAGTTGCATTAACAGCAGCTTTTTATACAAAAGAACTAAATAATGATAAAAAAACTTCACAAATAACACAACATGAAGTAAAATATGTTACTGCAGCTAAAGTGAAATTTATATTAAAAATAAAAAACTACTGATGCACTCATTAAAACTGAGACTTTTTAAGCACAAAAAGTCAAATGCAGATTAGCTTTGTAACATACCCTGAAATTGTTCAAAAATAATTAAAATGTACATGTAAAACAGATTACATTTGCACAAGAGGATTAGGGCTCACTGGGAAAAAAACAAAAGGTCTATATATTTTTTTATTATTGTGAGGAAAAAGTCTGAACTCTGAGAAAAAAGTCAGAATTCTGACTTTTTTCACAGAATAATAATTCTAAGTAATATATTGGACCTTCATTTTATTCCTTTTTTTCATGGCCCTAATCCTCTTCCATAAAATTCAAACCAAAAGTCAAAGTGAAAATGACTGAAAACTCATTAAAGCTGAAATGTTGTGACGTCAACGGTGCAGAAACGAACCCTGATCATTCGTCACCGTCTCCACTCGGTGATATCGTAGGTTTCAGTGACATTTGAGTCAGTCTGGAGGAATCTGCTGCGGCCCACATCAGGTCTGGTCCGGAGCGTTACTCAGCCAAAACGGAGGCCGAGCCGGAGCGTTACTCAGCCCGCCTGTCCATCAAACAGACGCAGACCGCCTTCCGAACTCCCACTAAACATACCTGAGTTTAGGGTCTGCAGCCACAGCCCACCGGCCCAGAGTCAAACTTTCCAATATTAGATTAAATTAGATTAGTTTAGATTAGACCAGTGCTTCTCAAACGACAGCGCGTGGGGGGGGG
>JAPTYQ010018557.1:0-12131 GCA_029814465.1 Ostorhinchus cyanosoma
GGTATTTAATGAATGCATAGTTTTGTGTGTGTGTGTGTGTGTGTGTGTGTGTGTGTTTTAACAACTGCAAATCTTTTCAGACGTTCTCAGGTTAATTTCACAGGTTTACAAATGTCAACTGCAAAATCTGGCATTATTTTTACACATTACTATTGACCCTAATTTAAGCCCATAAAAAAAAACAAAAAAAACCAAAACAGCAATCAACACAAAAGTACACGTTCATATAATCCCTGCGAATGTTTCTACCAGTGTCACTGCTTCCTTGGGTTCTTTTAATTGTCTTTGTGGATTACATCAAGTCCCTGCTGTAGTCTAATAGGTTCTACTCTTGAAATGATCCAATACATTTTAACTTAGGTTAAAGATATTTATTGTTTGTTTGCACACTACTTGCCAGCTAAATGCCAAAAGACACATAGCATATGGCATACAAGGGAAATGAACATCACTGCAGTGAAACATTAGTTAACAGCAGGTGACAGCTTTGTGTTACATAAAGTGATAACTGGGCTTTATATGTGAATAATAATGAAAGAGTTTCAATATAAAGAAATCATCCAGTGATTATCAAACATTTCATAACAGCATTTCTGTTCAATTAAATACTGTTCGAGTGTTGTTTTTCTTTCTACATTTGCTCATTCAGGTTATAATTCCCATCCACCATATGGGGGGGGGGTTACGAGATAATGACAAGGTAATGAGAGGAAGGATGAAGAGTTCAACTGTAAAACATTATGTTCTCTGGGAGCCATGCCTCTCCAGAGCTTCGGAAAGACACAGACCTTGACAGAAATACACCTTCTTGCAGCCACAGGTTGTTGAATTGACAGAGAGCTATGTAGACAGAGAGGCTGCCCATAATTGCCTCATTACCAGAAGTATCTGCATTCTGCTCGTGGCTATCTTTGCCAATTAGGTGTGCAAACCGTGAGACACATCTGGGAGCTGTGGAAACCTTAATGCACTATCATAAAAGGCTAAAAAAGAGACTACAGATATGAAAGGTGCTTTTAAAAGGCTTTTGACTGCTTGCAGAGCTCTGTCAATCACCGCAAAGCCAAATTCTTCCAAGGTAAGCAGATGATGAGCACAAAGACAGCCACATACCATACTTTGATAGTAAACTGAGTGACATTCAGAAAATAGCCGAGATGAGGCAGGAGGCAGAGAGCACACACTCCTTCGCTTTCGCACGGCACTCACCCCTCCGCCTGGCTCGGCAGCTGCACTGCATGCATCTCCATATCTCCCTCTCTCTGCTTCTTCCTATCGCTGTTTTATCTCTTCGTCCTCCTGTTCACACATCTTCCACCCAACTCCTTTTCTCTCCCCAGTCCTGCCTGGCCTGGCAAAAGCCCCAGTTCGTTCATCAGTCCCTGCAGGCTGGGTTTTTATCGATCGCAGCGCAGACACATCAGATGCCAGGAATGTAGCCTTTAACAAAGAGCAGGCCGTTGCCACAGCAACTACAAACCCTTACTCCCATCCGCTCTATGTAGTCTGCCAATCAAATTAATGAAAAAAGGAAGAAATAGAGTAAGGAGGGTGACATTTTTTCATATTCCTTTAGTCCTCGCATTGAGAGAAGACACAAATTGAACACGTTCCTGGAAATTCAGTTTCATTGGTATAGCGGAGCCTAGTTTAAGGTGTTTCTAAGCTGTCATTCTGGCCGCCTTGCTATTTGTCGACCTGTCTTGTTGCCCATCCATCTGGTGCTCTGGTAACTATCTCTGTCTGTCTACCTTATTATCCATCCACAAGCCTGCTTCTGTCTTTGTGTATTTATCAGTCCGCCTTTAGCCGTCAGCCTCTGTTCCTCTCTGCCTCTCTGTTTAATAATTACAGTCCAGTTGTCTGTTGCTGCAGTGGTGAACTGGTCAGGCGATCTGTTGGAGACTTGTGGTAAGGCTGTGTGTAGTCTTGTGCTCACAGAGTTGCTGTACATGAAAACACTAAAGCCTTGTAAGTTATTTAAGCTTAAAGCAGAAAAGCCGTGTGATAAAATGGCCATTGGTATTCCTCACCATTTTTCCTTTCTGTCTCTGGAGTTAAACCTTGAAAGGAAAACAAGCTCAGCCTCTTAAACAGGACACTAAAATCTCATTTAAATATGAGTTTTTAAGGAGAATTGCCTGCATTTAGAGCTGTAATCTCCCCCCAGAAATCTGACATTTATTGTAAATATCATAAATCAAAATCTAGGCAGGCATTGATAAAATAAAAATGATTCACCGAACACTATAAATCATGTCCTTGGATTAAAACACTATTTCAGTACTTGTAGAGAAGCATAACCTTGAAAAATGATCTGGCTTTGACAGTCCTGAAGACCTGCAGTCTGTTTGATGTCCCAATCCATATCTGGCACTCAGAACCCACTGTCTTTAAGGCCCGATCTGGTTCAGGTTTTCATTTGTTTGCCTTAAGACCTGTTTCTCCCACTACAGAATGAGTGAACAATGACACAGACAGTGGGTAGGCTGCACATGTGACATAATAATATGCAATCTGATGCCTGTTTGTGCCAGAATGTGTTTTTAAAAAATGATCACTTTAGCACATTTCCAAGAAAAAGCTAGTTTCAGTTTTGTTTATACTGTGTAGCACCTGCCACGGTTTAGCTGGAGATTTACTGGTTTAGTTTGATGAGGATGCTGTTCTTCCAGAAAAGCTTTGCAGAGTTCGTTGCAATGGCAGATGGTGAAAAATGAGAACAGGGAGATTGGAAAAAAATGCATTCTAACATGGTCAGAAGGATGGACTGATGGGTAATGTAGTCCCAAATTTAAGTGACTGCTTCTAGGGTATCCTATTACAAAATGTATCTTACAAATGAATTGTCCATTCTTCTGTATGTAATAATTTGTAATAAATTGATAAAGTGACACAAAAAGTTACAAACACGAGGATGAAAAAAAAAAATGGAATTAAAGCAGAGTGTAATGTCATGAGTCACTGGTTACTGCATTTATTAAAATATATATTTCTGCACTTTTAAAGCTGCACCACTATTGTATACACTGCCATGCACAAAAAGTCACCATTTAGTCAAAGATTTAACTAAGCAAATAGTTCAGATCCCTCCATAATCTGTGTGATTAATGTTTCAGCAGCAACAGCCCAAACTGACGGAGTGAGCAGCTTCTCATTTCTTAAAAAAATAAAGTGGTGTTAATTTGATTATGCTTTAATTTAATTTCATTTAATGACATTTTATTGGTTGTTTTTTTAATTTAATTTTTATTATGCATTTATTTATTTATTTTCTCTATGTAAACATGCCTCATACTATGCTACACAATTTTTGGCATGAACATGTGTGTATCCTCACATATAAATATGTCTACAGGGAATGTATATACATCATGTTGCATTTTATATGTGTGCATGTATACACACACACACACACACACACATATATATATATATATATTTGCTTTTTTCATTTGCGACATTTTGTACCTATGTTTAAATGTAAGTTTGCGCTTGGGGATAGGTGGCTTGTTTTGTGTGTCTGTTCTATATAAAAACAATAATTCCTATTGTTCAGACTTTTTTTATGCACTTGTTTAAAAAAAAAACTTAATAAAAAAATAACCTTGAAAAAAAAAATCTAAATGTCAAAAACATGCAACTCTTTCTGATTGTGTTTCAAGTGACTGCCCTGAAACAAGCAAAGAAAACAGATAAAGAGATGCTGACAAGACTAAAATTGAGTTGACAACGGTCCAGTGCATTGTTAGCAGGTGGAACGGTGATGAAGCATCATCTTCAAGAAAGAAATGTGGTCGGGTAAACATTGATTGATTGAAAATTTCTTAAATGTTTGTTGAAATCAGTTTGTTAATAATCAACATTACAACTATCGGTTATGTTTAATAGTAATATTAAGAGCATTTCCATGCATACAATGCTGAGAGAACTCAAAGGACTGGGACTAAACAGCTCTATCGCCTCAAAAATAAACACTCATCAGTGAAGTTCATTGGAGAAACAAGCCTTAATAAACCAGACGGCATAAAGATTCAACCTTAAAGAGTATAATGTTTCAATGGTAAAAGGTCATGTGGTCTGATGAGTCCACATTGACCCTGTTCCAGAACGATAATGTGCAGAGAGAACGGTCAAGTGTTTACCCATCATGCCTAGTGCCTACAGTATAAGCATGTGGGGGCAGTGTTATGATCTGGGGTTGGTTCATTTCATCAGGTCTAAGTTTAGCAACGTTATGTGTCAAAAAAAAAAAAAAAAGGTCAGCAGTCTGTTTTTGGCCAGGTGATGTATTTCAGTGCTTTATTTTATTTTAGTTTTGTTTTATTTATTTATTTTTTTAGAAACACTGATATATCCTCTGTATTCTCTCTGTGAAGCCGAGAGTTAGCAGTGGAGTTCCTTTAACAAAAGTGAAAGCAGTATTTTTGCAGAGGAGTGATGTCATCAAACTGCTGAGTTGTTACATCCATCCTCAGCACATTTCTGTCTGAATGATTAAAGACAAGCAATGATTTTTGAAGGCCAACATCTGCACATGTTCACCTCCGGAGTGGAGGACGCTGGTAAAATTCGGATTGTGAAAGTGGCCTTGAAAACTTTTGCTGAGAAAGTGAGGCTGAGGCTTTGCTCTCATCGGAGAATTAAAGATTCACCCCAGGTCACTAATTTCTTTGCCCTGGTGCGAATCAAAATACTTTTTATTTCCGTGTCCTAATCGGAATGGGTAATTTTCGCTGGGTTATGAAGTGGCATTGAGTGAGATATAGAGGCTTTCAGGACAATTAACCTGCTCCAAATAAAGTGTAGCCTGTTCATTTCCATTTAGTCATCTCTACCCTGTTGTTTTACACTGGGGCTTTAATTTAACAGTGCATGCGGTAAAACGTCACTTGACCTTTGCACTGCTGATATCTGGGGTTATGAGGTTGGCGCATGGGAAAGAAGATTTGGAAATGGGAGTCAAAATCGGCATTTTGTTGGGGATTTGATTCAGCTTTTTGTATTTGCTTATTTTTTTTCATTTTGTAGGCATTGGCTTTCACAACATTAAAGAAGAACAAAAACACCAGAATTTGAGTCATTTTTGATTTTTTCCATTGAAGTTAAGTGTTTTTTGTACTTTGTGGACACATTCAAATGATGTTTCGTGCTTTGATACAAAGGACACTTTTTTTCCTCTGACAGATTCCGAGAATTGTTTGCTTTTGCAAATTATATATGACATTTTGTTGATTTGGTGTGATGTTTTGTGGCTAGTGTGTAGCGTTTTACTATAAATAACTTTGAATTTAGCTGGGATAGGCTCCAGCATCCCACCTACCTTCTCAAGCACTAAGTGATTTGGAAAAAGAATGAATGAATTTATAGTTTTATAACAAAAGACACTGAACCCTAAGTATCCACCTAGAAAAACACAATAAAATGCAGCTCATTTACCATTTATTTATTTTGCTGTGTGGACACAAACACCACTTTTAATGCATGCTGATATTGCTCCTTAACTGCTGGATAAGCACATAAACAAATGTGTTGGCCATATCAGTTTTAAAGGTTATATTATAATATTACTGCGATTATTCTGTATTATACGTGCAGGTCGTCTGCAGATCTAGAGGTAGCATTTCCTGATTTTAATTTTATCATGAGTGGCCTATTTATGAGCAGCTATAGCTCTGACCACCTGACCCTGGCTGACCTCGGCGGCACACATGGTGCAGTGGCCATTTCTGAACTCTCTTTGAGGTCAGCCATATATTTAGAAAGGCTTGAATCCAACTGTGTCATGGGCAAGATGGGAAACATACAAGATCCTGCAGAATTTTGGGTAAATGGTAATGGCGAGGGGGGTTCATTGAGAAGGGCAGCCTACAGGGTTGAGCGTTTTGGGATTTGGTTCTGAATTGGATTAGAGTCACAGTGAAACTGTAGAAAATCTGACAGCCGAAAAGGAGCTGTAGGGTGATGCATGAGTCACCGTATGAGTGAGAAAGAGAGGGAGAGAGACGCAAAAATAGGAGAGAAGAGTAGAAGATAAAGCAACAAACATGAAGAAATGAGGAAAGCCACACTTATGGGACTAGATAAAACCCTTGTTTGCTTGAGTTGACTGTGATATCTAATGTGATTTTAACCGTATAAAGCTGGAGAACATGATTAGAGCTCTTCCAGGAGATCTCCGTAATACTCCTGCAACGCTCAGTGCACGTTGATTTAAATCTGCAGGCCTATCTGTCAGGATGAGTGTCATTAAATCCCTGTTCATTATCATACCACTTTCTAAATCTGTGGCCTTTGACAGAAGCAGAGAAACTGTAGTTTACTCTGAGGAGAACCCCACCGATTCATTTCTGAAACTACTCTAAATTACACTATTGATGTCTCCAAAATTATTAATGAACTAATGATGAATTTTATTGACACAATCTGAGCCTGACATGTTTTCCCTCTTCAGCATCCATGAACTCTTTACTTTGCGTTGCAGCTTTGTGGGAACATGAAACACTGCAAGTTGCAGCTAATTTTATTTGCACAGTTGCTCAAATAGTTGTAGTTAGACATTATACAGCGTTAAAAACTCGAGCTGCTGTTGTGCTACCGTGCATAATAAATTTGCCCATAAATCCCCACTCGTCTTCTCACAGCCTTGCAAACATTAGGCTCTGAATTCATTTACATGGGTGCAATTATTTTGCACCCAGCTCTTTGGAAAAAGTCCCTCATATTTTCCACAACATAAATCTTGTGACTCCTGGTGCTACCTCTGCAAAGAAATATAATGTGCATTTTACAGTTGTTTGCTCATTTCGTTTGCGTTTTCATTCGTCACTTTCGGTCACTGGACTCATAATAGAGGTGCAGGATTCATTCTTTTGTTTTGCCTTAAAATATTAAACCGAGATTCAATAGTTCTCTGCTTTGCTTATTTCCGGATTTAATAGCGGCATGAATAATGGAATTATCTCACATGAGAGATTTCACATGTAGGCGATTATGTGATTACCGCTGCAGTGTGGGCATGTAACGTAACATGCTTAACTTGATAACTGACCTAAAAGGAAACATGGTTAATCCAATCATTCTTTTTAATCCCACTTATTGATATAGTAACAAACATGCAACATATACGGTCCGCCAATCTGTCTGATACATTAATTACAAGGAAAAAAAACAAAGCGCGTTGATTTCCTTCATATGTGCTGCACATCACATACAGCAATTTAAGGCTTTGATGCCGCTGAGATACAAACTCTGCAAAAAGGCACAGCAAAGGCGTCAGTATTGCTTTGTACATTCAGTACAGACGAACTCAGTTTAATGATAATGGGCTGTGCGTTCAGAAAAAATACTAACAAGCCAAATGCATTTTCTATTCTGGGATTCGTGGCACTCTGCACACCCACTGTCCACCCTGCAGAGTGCAAAATGTCAGTGGAGTTTTCAGGATGCTGTTGGGATTCGGAAGTTGAGCCGTGTTCTTCTCGGCTAATTAGTGATTGTGCATTCAAACTCTGCCAATTAAACAGCTCCTTTCTGCACCACTGGCCATGTTTCCTCTGAAGCGATGCCTTGTTGGGCCATCAACGGCGTATCCTGTCTTCCACCATGTGGCTTGTTGTACGTCTGCTGTGCTGCAAGCTCTCAGGGGATAATTCTTTACCCTGAAGTCTGTGGATTTAGAGGAGTCCAGTTAATACTTAGTGTTTGTTCATACTGATAGACAGAGGGAGGGACAGCGTGTTGCTTCTACACAACAGCCTCCAGAAATAAAAACAAAGAGCAGAAACACTAACACCCTGTGCAACAGCCCACACGCTGTGGACACGAATAATGTGAACTGTTTGTTCCCTCACCATCACAATTACTGTATGTCACAACAACATGCTCTGTTTCTTATGTGTCATGTATTAAAATGTGCAATTTCAGACATGTTGCAGCAGAGTTGTGACATTGGCTTTGCAGTTCAGTCTTGTATAAACACCCAGTTAGATTAACCCATAAAGACCCAGTGCAATTTTGTGGCACTTCTAAAATATTCTTAATATTCTTAAGTGATTGATCACCATTTATTACAATAGTAACCACTGTATTTTGCATTCTTTCAGCGAAAATCTGATATTTTCCTCTATTTAACTGAAAAAACACAAGTGCTACTTTTTGGGGCAGTTTGCAAATACATTTTTCTCTATATTTACCCTTTCTTAAGTGATTTATCACTGTTTATTGTAATATTACCCTGTTTATTTTGCAGTTCTTCAGTGAAAATCTGGTATTTTTCTAGGTTTAATTCACTGATCATATAGATGTTCATAGGGTCTCAGAGTTAATTCAAAGGTTATTATATCAGAGAACACTGAAGATAAACTGACTTTTTCTGCAAAATCTCTCATTCACTGAACATAAACCCAGTGTGTCCATCCACTGTCATTGATTCAACTCCATGGGTTTTACTGCTGAATCAATGTTGCAGAAGATAACGGTGTTTCCAAGGTAACTATGAAGCCTCTGAACGTCCAAATGGGTCATATCTGATGACCATGAAAAGGTGAAAAACTGTATTTTACACCAATTATTAACATGTATTGATAGGATTAGTGGATCAGCAGGTATTAAACAGTTTTGGATGACGGTGGATGTTTGGGTTAATTATTCAGTTGGATCATGTGACATCCTCATAGTATTTCCAGCCTTGTGGAAATATGCCATATTGCATTTTTTATGTTTTCATCTGTTCATTTATTCACAAAGACAATAGAATCAACACACGCAGTTTATTTTAGGATGGTAAGATTCCCTTTTAATGTCAGAGAACTATATTTCAGTGATTAAGCTAAATTATTTCAGTAGATTATCAGTTTGTCTCCCCTGAATTGTCCCCCTTTTTTTTCTATTTTCACATGAAACTGATTTATGTAGCGTACACTTGCACCATGTGAGCACAGTGGAACTAACGCTGCTTTGATCAATATTTTCCTTGCTACCACTGGATCAAATGTCTATGTGAAATGTGAAAAGTTACAACCTCTAAAATCATTAGAACCTGACTCTGTGGTTCCTCAGCTCCAGGAATTTAGTCTCTCTGTCTTGTTGTGTTTTATGTTTTGTTTTGGGTTTTTTTCCTGTCTTTTGTTTTTTCGCCCACAACTGGATTTTGTTTCAGTTTTATTTAATTAGTACTGTTTTCAGACACAGCAGGCAGCTGTTTTTGGCTAATATTGATTTCAAAATATTGATCCAAATGCTACCTGTCCAGAACCAAACCACACAAAGACTAGCGGCGACTGCTGCTGGCGAACAGACGGTTTCACTAAATAGAGTCAAAGATTTCAATTATTTTGTTGATTGAGACAAACATAGAGCTCAGTGTCAATCAGACAATCAGGATCGAACAAAAACAAGTCTGAAAAACAAACCTAGTCTTCCTCTGAATATCCGATAGACTACTTGCTGCGGTATTCACCATGTCAGGTATATAACATGGTAATAAGTCAGCGCTGTTTTACTAATGTGTTGCACTGACCCCGAGTGCCATTAAAAAACCATTTAGAGCATTTATGTAAAGGACAACTATGTCAGAGTAACAAAAAGCTATTAACATATATATGTAGGTGGCATTCATTGTGTAAAGGTTAGAATGGAATTAAAGTGCTTTATTAAGCCTGCTCGTTTAATCCTCAGTAAATTATTTTTCAATGCTTTTTGCTGCTGATCCTCCACATCTAAACAGTAAAAAAAACCTCCATTGTGATCATTCAGTGATGGAAAAACTTGTTAAATTAATGTCATAGCTGTTTAGCCTTAACTTTTACTTTTTTTTTTTTTACCATTCCGACACATGCGACTTTAGCGTTCCAATATTCACACTGCATTATAGAAGATCCACTCTATATTCTACCTAAGCACTGCTGTCATTGAAGGACAGCTGCACAGTAATCATATTGTGTGAAATGATTGCTTGAAAAGGCGCCATTGCTTCATTTCAATGGCTCCTTAGGTTTCCGGCGAAAGAAATAATCAGATTTTCCACAATGTGTCGACTGGCATTACGTTCCCCTACCGATCTTGGCGAGGGTTTTAGTGGGATAGCAGATTTTTCTCACCCTCTCTCTTGTTGTTGCTTATAAATCAGGGTGTTACTTGAAGGACACTCACCATATTAGGTTTCTGTCTAATTTTAGTCTCCCAGGGTAGAACTCATCCATTTTTCATGGTATATGTATACCACCACTGATTCATAGGACCCTTTCTAAGTCGCCAAAGTGCGATTCGTTTTAGCGTATTACATCAGTTTGTCCTGCTCCCTGGACTAATAGTCTTATCTTCGGCGAAAAAAGGTCCAATGTAATGTATTTCTAAACTGCGCAATTATTTTAGATGCGAGTTTTGGGGCAGGTACCACCCAGCGGGGGTATAGGGGTTAGGATTATCTTCTGCTAAGCTAGTGTGAAATCGTAACAACCATATTATAAACACCACAGACGCTCACATACAAGACTTTTTTTGTTTTGTTGTTTATTCTCTAAAGGTGAAGGTGCTCCTGTGGCTACCTTTGGATCTATTTAAATACCACATGACCCAAAACCACACCAGTGCAGAGTCACCACTAGCTTAAAAGGTCAGGTGTTAACTTACATCTATTCTTTATCTCTAAAAATAAATTACAAAAAAGGGGAAAAAGAGCCCGCTGACGTTGGATGGGCTCTTGTTGTCGACGTTTTTATGTTTGCCACAAAACTCAGGGGAGGCATTTGTACTGTCCTGGTAGGGGCCCTGTTGCAATTATATGGTGCCGTATCGATCCTGGGTATTGATTAAAGTCCGTCCTTGATTTTAAGATTCAACAGGCGCTTCTTAGGTTTTCAGAGGAAATGAGAACAATGGAAAGAGCTCTGGTTTTAGAACTGCATGAAACTTAATAAATGGGAGGTTTTTTTTACTTGCTTTATGACCTGAAACACGAGTGTGTCCGACAAAGTTTTGATAAGAGTGGAAAAAGAACAGCAGGAAAGATCACATGTAGATATACTGCAGTGAACCCAGAAAGACCCAGTGCTACTTTTGTGACAGTTCCCTAAAGAAATTCCCACTAGATTTAACCTTTTGTAAATGATTTACCATTTATTATACTATTATTGTCTGTATTTTGCGGGGGTTTTTTTTCAGTGAAAATCATGTATTTTCTTGTATTTAATTTAATTCACTGATCATGTAGATCAGAGGTGTCAAACATGCAGCCTGGTGGCCCAAATCTGGGCCACCAAAGGGTCCAGTCTGGCCCCTGGGATGAATTTGTGAAATGCAAAAATTACACTGAAGATATTAATCATTTTAGTTCAGGTTCCACATATAGATATTAATCTCATGTGGGTCAGATTAGTAAAATATTATCATAATAACCTAAAAAACTCCTAATTTTCATGTCAATTTACTGTATTTATACTAAAACAAACTATCATTTCACAAAAAAACTTGAATAACCAAAACAAATATGAACAGTTTGAAATGTCTCAAGTGCAAGTTTTCCAATATTCTGCATGTTATTAAATGTTTGGTGTATTTGTAGATCCACTGTGTTCTGTAAGTTGTAATTTCTATGTGTAAATGATAAACTGAGACATGATATTGTTAAAATTGCACTTACTTTTCTTAAGAAATTCCAGTTTGTTCATGTTATTCACATCGTTTTAAAGGATAGTTGGTAGATTTAAAATTTTCATCGCATAATTGTACTTTTTTCATTCTAAAATATAAAAGAAAATTTGGAGTTGACATTATTTATATATAATTATGATATTATTTCACTGGTCCCGCCCCCTGAACTACAATGAGTTTGACACCCCTAATGTAGATGTTCATGGAAGCTCACATTAAAGTTGATGGTTATTATGTTAAAAATCAAAGAAAAATGAAAAAAGTGACTTTTTAAGCAAAGATAACAATAACTGAACACAAAAATAAGCATCTACACCCACTGTCATTGATCCATCTCTCTAGGTTTTACTGGTGAATCAATGTTGTAGAAGATGACATTGTTTCCATGGTAACTACAGAGCCTCTGAACATCCAAATGGGTTATATCTGATGACTATGAAAAGATGACAAACTGCATTTTACTCCAATTATTTACATGT
>JAPTYQ010018779.1:0-12114 GCA_029814465.1 Ostorhinchus cyanosoma
AGTTGACAGTAAATATAGTGGTACATGAATCCACATGATGACAGCCCAAAACTACACCATGGTCGGTCCAGGAGATTTGGTCCTTGGTGGCCGATGTAAAAATTCAGACGAGACAACATGAAACAAGTGAGTTTAACAACAATTCCCTGAGCAGAAAACACAGAAGTACACGCCGTCGGTGTTGACGTTCAGATAAAGTCAGTGCTATTCTGTAATGGAAACGCTCCAGAAATACCAAGCTGTGTCAGTACCAGTGGAAAAGTGGCATTATATTTGTGTGATTCCTTTCCAGCTCCTGTTGACATGTTTACCATATGTTTACGCTGGAAAAGTGGAAGTGTTCATTAAGCACTGTGGGCGGGGCAAAGCAGCAAATTCTTCCCCTCCATTTGAAGTAACAGGCAGCTAGTCTGCATCCAAGCTGACTCTATTCAGAGGGGCAGAATGTACACTCCCCCTCAATGCTAACGAGAAATGGGAAACACTACCCCTCTGAAAATGGACTCTAAACGTAGGGGTAGGAACAAACTGTAGGGCTAAGGGGGGGACTTTGGGAAGGGGCCTTAGTGTGACCCCTGACCCCATGACAAGAAGCAGCACCAACACTAAACGAAACTGAACAAAAGGGCTAATGTCATGTTCAGTGCAAAGGAAGGTCACACTAAATTCTACCACTTTGTTTTACAGGAACTATTCATACTTCCCAAAAATCTGGATCTGGACTTTAGCACAATACTATATAACAGCCCAGTTCCAAAAATATGGGCTTTGATGATGACTGTAATGTTTCTGTGTTTTTGTTGTAATTTTTTCTGCCCCATTGTATTTTTCCTAGTGCTGATGTTTGTTTTGTGTTTTGGTTTTACTTCCCTTGTGTTCCCTGTGTCCAGATAATGTTATGTTTCCCTTGTGTATTCAGCTTTCTTCCATTCTTTTGTGTTTGTATTACCTGTTATGAAATAGATGGTCCTTGCTAGCTAGCTGGGATAGACAGACAGACAATGTAAGTAATTTAGTTTTACACGTCTCTATCCACTGCCATTCTCTGAACTATATGTGTTTTGCAGGTTGAACAACGTCATAGAAGATGATGGTGTTTTCGTGTTCACTATGGAGCCTCTGAATGTCCAAATGGGTCATATCTGATAATGATAAAAAGCAGAGGAACCGCATTTTATATGAATTATTTAAAAGTATGTATTGATAGGGTTAGTGATTCAGAGGTTATTCAATATTTTAGATCAATAAATGCCTTGGGTCTCTGGTAGCTGTTTAGGTCTTTGAAGGATGTAATCAGGGGGTGGTTTACTGGCTGGTGGTCCTTGCCTTGAGGTGTATGCGGGCCAAAAGAGTAATACAGATGCAATCCACTTCTATGATATGACGAGTTTGGCGCCTCCCCTCTAGTTCATCACCTCCAAAATGTTTTAGTTTGGTGTAGATACAGTCCACATCAACTGGCAGTTGAATAGAAGAATGACCTTTTCTTGGTTTACATCAACCCTCACACATAAAGTCCTCCCTCCATAGATCCTCTGTGATGCCAGAGAGAATTAGGTCATATGTAAATGAGTGTTTACCAGAATCTCCAGTGACTGTTGACAGCCACGCGAATCACGTCAATAATGGCATCATCGCATGTTGTTAAATGTGTGTAACGATGATGATGTGATTAAGACATACATAAATTAATAAATAAAAATAAAAATAAATTAAGGCATACATTATACATGATGGAGATGAGATTTAGTAGAAGGGCCACAACTAATGTATCTAATGTGGTCATCAGTGGAATTATACTGGCTGATGTAACAGCACGAGAACAAATTATTAACGAGTTAAATGTAGTCATGTATGAGTAGATGCATTACTATGGATAAGCAGACTTAACACACACACAATTAAATACCTTGAATGAAGTGATTCAACAAGTATTAGAAATAATACAAATAATTCAATGTATAGAGTTTTAATGTAGTGCCTAGTCAAAGTAAAGACATAAAGGAGCCCTCATGGGTATTAAAAAATCTTTAAAAAGTTTGCAAATGCACCTCTGTGCATTTGTGACAATTGTAAAATTTGTAACATGACAGAAAAATAAGTAAAAGATACAAGATAAACATGAGATACTACAGTACGGCCGTGGCTCAGCTAGTAGAGTGGGTAGAGCTTGTCATCCAATGACCAAAGGTTCGGCGGTTTGAATCCTGGCACGTATCGAAGTGTCCTTGAGCAAGACACTGAACCCTAAATTGCACCCATTAGGGTCTGGCAGTGCCTTGCATGGCAGCAGCCACTTACTGGTGTATGAATGTGTGTGTGAATGGGTGAATGTGAGGAATTGTAAAGCGCTTTGGACACGATGAAGGTGTATAAAATGCACTATATAAGCTCAGTCTATTTACCATTTACCAAGGTGGATACAAAGCAAAAGATAAAAACACTGAAATAAAGTATTTGAATGGCTTAAAAAGATTAAAATATTCAAAAAGATATAAAGGGACAAAATGACATAACCAGACACAAAAAAAATTACATG
Organism: Ostorhinchus cyanosoma; assembly: GCA_029814465.1. Lineage (NCBI taxonomy): Eukaryota > Metazoa > Chordata > Actinopteri > Kurtiformes > Apogonidae > Ostorhinchus > Ostorhinchus cyanosoma. Next base: position 2,540 of record JAPTYQ010018779.1, read on the forward strand.
AAAGATGCAACAAACTTCATTCCGCTCCTTTTCGAATGTTTTCCTTTCTATTTATACACAGTAAATTTACAAGTGTTAATTATGCAGTGTAAAAATATGTTAACTCTATTGGAGTAATTAGAACAACAAACCGAGTAAGATGCTTCCCATTATCAGTGACAAATCGTGTTGTTGAATGCTGTGGAGTTAAGCCAAGTCTGGAGAGCCCTGTCCACTCGACAAATCAAGGAGAATTATCAGCAGCGGTATTGCAGTGTACGTAAGTGTTAATTATTTACTCTGTGTAGAGTTAGTGTTGCTCCATGATTTTAACACCCTTGTTTAACACTGATCTGGACTCTCTCACTCTAGAATAAAGTTAAAATCAATTCTATTAGTGTTAATCTGACACAGCAAAATTTACTGTGTATAAATCTTTTTGTTGTTTGGTTTTTTAATGTTATATTTGAAACAAATAAACAAACAACAACATTAAAACATAATAAATACAAAACAGACTTTCTGAAGCAGTAAAAATGTATATTTGTGGGAGACAATTTTTTGGGAGTTTGGGAATTAACACTCTAAATAATAATAATAATAATAATAATAATAATAATAAGAAGAAGAAGAAGAAGAAGAAGAAGAAATCACAAAGTAATTAGTAAATGGTAATGTTGACTACATTAATGATAAGAAATAATAATGAAAAATAAATGCTGCTTAATCCTTGAATACTTGAATTACACATATCATAATAACAACAATAATAAAAATAAACATATAACCATGAATATGTATATCAAAAAAGAGAAATGACTCCAGAATGCCACAGGAAGCTGAATTATTGTGGATCTGTTGGTATCCATTTACATGATTCTTTACTCGTGCAGCTGACATCGGCGCTGTAGTGGGTAAATCAATATTTACTCTGGTCCAACTGTTCTGCAGCTATAACCATCTGACACTATTAATATCAGGACTAAGTCTTTTGTTGATCATATTTGATTAGTTAATTAACCACCTACATGCCCCTGTATACCTGCTATGTATGTTTATCTATCCAGTTATGGCTCGAGAGAGTCGCAGGGGTGTCATAGCTGATCCCAGCTACATTTCAGACAAAGGCGGGGTACGACTTCAACATGTTGCCAGTTCATCACAGGGCTGAGTGTTGGTGCAGGGGATTAGAACTCGTGCCTCACATTCGATTCCAACACCAATTGATGGGGGTGGGACCTTTCTGTGTGGATTTTGCATGTTCTTCCTGTGTCTGCGTTCTCTCCATGTACTGTGGCTTCATCCCACCATCCAAAAGACATACACTGATAGGTTAAATGGTTCATCTAAAATTGCCCATAGGGGCAAATGTGAGTGTGATCATTTATCTCTGTATGTCAGCCCTGCAATGAATTGTCGACATGTCCAGGGTGTACCCCGCCTTTTCCCGTATGTAGCTGGGATAGGCTCAATGCGACCCCTGTGATCCTAGTGAGCGAGTTCAGAAAATGAATGAATGAATGAATGGTAACCCCCCCCACTATCGCCAAAGTAACTGAAGTATCAAAAAAAAAACCTGTGCACATGACTCACACACTAACAGGCGTATCCACAGGAGGGCATAACAACACAAAAGAACTGAACAGCCTGACAACCATGATACAATTTTATATATAACTATGTACTATAAGATAAAAGCAGAATACGCCAAAGTAATGTCCATATAACACATGACTGAACATTGTTGCTGTCATACTGATGAGCTGTTTAGAAAAATTTACTGGTTCACGCTGAAGTGACACTGTAAGGTGACGTGTCAACTGTAAATGATACTGTGGCATATTTGCTGCATTGTATTGTGGGTATTGGACATTTTACTCATTGTGTTCTGTTTTATGTGCAAGGGTTTGGTTTATTTTTATTAATGTGACATCATTAGTCAAACCTGTAGGCCGAACAATCTTTTACCTGTTTGTCAGTGCCAAGTTGTTGCACATGTGTTAATGTTAAAGACATTGCTCATGTAATGTATAAACAGTGCGTCTGCACTATGACACACGGTACACTGCTGTCCCTTCACGTATAGGTACAACATTAATGTTGGTAAGCTGCTGAAATTATCTTAATGGTCATATTGTGAAGATACCAATAACTTTTTACACTGATAACATAAAATGTTACTGGAGTGGTAATTTGACCTAAAGCTAAACTCTGGGTTGACATTATTGCACTTTTTATAATTTTGTGGACGGTTACTAACGTCATCCAGTCAACATTGATATTTTTTCTGCTATTTTTGTGAGGGTGTGGATTGTTATTTGCTTTCATATTACACAGTATACCGCCTAACTGATACAATATAGAACAGGTATTTGCACATTCTCTGCTTTTTCTCACACACATAAACAGTATGACACCTGTTCTGATATCGTTTTAGGAGCACCGTTTTTTCACACCTGGATAGCAAATAATATACAATTTGCACATAGTCTTCAGTCGTCAACATGAGCCATCTGGTCCCTTCACAGATTCTTTTATTGGATCAACATTAGTCTTGATGAAAACACTTACATGTAACATTTAGCCCGGGTTATTTGTCTAGTACATTAGAGACAGGCACCTTTATTACCCTTCATAAAACTCTCATGAGGACACAAATCTGAGCTCAGAAGTAGCAGTGACAGAAATGAACTTGTGAAGGACAGCTCCCAGCAGGAACACGGTGTTCCTGCTGGGAGCCTTAAACCTTCTTGATAGGGCCTGCCAGTGAGGAAAAAAGGTGCATCAGTAACTGGTGGTTTCATCAGGAGATAAATCTTCAAAATGATTGCATTGGCATGAAGTAGAAAGTGAATATAAAAATGGGCAATGCACCATGTGACCACACTTTACAATACAATGGAAAAATGGTATGTTGCCTGGAGAAGTAAAAAACATACTGTCTTTGAAATAAATAAAGGTTAAAGGTTACACAGATTTAGGAATACACATAATGAGTCACTATACTTATATCAGTTGTTTCAGTCAACCCATCAAATCGAATGGGACTTTATTAAACATATGTCATAAAGATTTGCCTCTTCTGAGTCCAGTGTTGTGCATGTTACTGTATTGTTGTGTATATAATGAATTGTAATTGCAATGTAATGACTCCTGTATTACTTTTGACTTACATACAGAGCCACCACCACCACCAACTCAACAGATAGTCCTATCTGTAATGTTCTGTGTTGCATTAAATAAAACCATCTTTCCAGAGTTCTGGGTCATCTTTATTGCTACTCGTACATTCACTTTCAGACATGTGGTTTTTCTCCTACAATCTATCCCATTATGCTTCAGTCCTGCTACCTCTACGGTGAATTACTTACCGTAAGTGTCAGGGGACAAAACAGTAGCAATAAGACATCTCCCCCCCCTTTTTTTTTTTCTTTTTTTAAGCAGAATGCAGCCATTAATAGTGGAAAATCTCTTAGTCTCAAAAGTAGCAAAATCCTGAATGAGTTCACCAGTTAATGCCTATAATATATAAAACAGGAGCAATGGTCTGAATGGTATTAATCACTTAGCAGGTCACTGCATCACAGAGCTTGGTAACATTTAGCTTCAGTAAAATAAATAAATAAATAGACCTGTAGTGTACTCTTGAACCAAAACAAGAACAAACAAACAGATATACCATAAGAACAATATACTGACTAGGTCACAGAGGGCAGCCGTGTGTTACGTCACATACACCAGTATGTTTCATCTATTTTACTCCGCAAAATATCCTGTCTGGAAATGATTCCCCTGGAAACATTCCAATTCTTTTGAACATATCAGTGTATTCATCCATGGTGTTTGTGAGCTCGACTGACACAACTAGCCTCACTAGGTTAAGGTCAGGGCATGCTCTTAGCCCTAAGATTGGGGGTGCTGCTGTCCTGACAATGTCAAATACAAACGTCTAGCGGTTGCGTTTATGTTTGCATTCAAGCTTTGCATGTACCCTCAATATCTAGCATCTCTCCTCCATAGCCCGACAATGGGCATGTGGCTGGAATCAATTTGACATTTTTGAAAAGTTTGTTGAAAATCCTGAATGGAATAACATTAGCAGATACCCCCATGTCAAGTTTGAATCTTATACTGTGTGACTGTGATCCCAGCAGTCGCTCATTTATTTCACCTTCATTAGTTTTTGTGATAGAGTCTATAAACAGCTCTTCAGTCCCACTGGAGTTGTCTGGTTCAACAGTTTACACAGAGTTGGACTTTTCTCTTGCTGATTTACAAACCATACCAAAATGGTTCATTTTCTGTCCCTTTCTGCATTTACATCCTTTGGCAGGACAAGCACCCTTCTCACCTTCTCACCATGTAACATTGCACATCGCCCATATGCTTCATCTGGCCCTGGTTACTGGTGCCTGCTTTCACACTTCTCTGCTGTGTGTGCCTTCTTCTTGGAGAAAATGGCATGTGTCACTGTTGGAGTTTGAGAACTTGGACACGGGGTAACGATAGTCTTTAGCTGGTCTTTAGCTATTTCATACCAGGGTGCAATGTCAATGGCTTCTTCTAATGTAAGCTCAGAGCCTTGGCTTAACAGTTTCTCTCTCTTGGGGTAAGTGTGTTGTGAAGATGATCCTGTCCTGCACCATTTCATCACTCTTAACATTGCTGCACTGTTTGATAAGCAGCTTTAAGTCAGTGATGATATGCTCAAAACGCTCTCCTTCACCTTGCAGTCTCTCATTAAACTTATATTGTGTGAAGATAGTGTTGGTTTTGGACATAAGATATTGTTTAAATCGATTGAAGTATGTCTTGAAATTTTTTTTTAGCTTCGTCAGCTGTTAATGTCCAAGTATTAAAAAATATCTCTGCCTCTTTCTCCTACCCACAACAGAAGATAGCTGCATTGAATTACCTCTTCCTTTCCTTTTAGCAGTCCAGATAACATTAGCTGTATGTGCTCAATGAATCTCTGCCACGCATTGGGAAGGTTGGCAGAGTCAAAATCCATCTGCAGTGTAGGTAGTCCAGATGGATCCTTCTTTAGCTCTTTTTTGAAGCTTAAAGTTTGATGAAACTCTGACATCATGTAATGTATTGCATTAAATAAAACCACCTTTTGAGAGTTCTTTGTCATCTTTATTGCTGCTTGTACATTCACTTGTGGACATGAGGTTTTTACAACCCATCATGCCTCAGTCCTGCTACCTCAATGGTAAGGGACAAGGGACAAAGCAGTGAGCGTGGCACCAAGGATGCTGATAGATAAAACCATAGTAATAGTAATCCAAATAATTGGTGTAAAATGCAGTTTGTCATCTTCTCACAGTCATCAGATCGGTTCTGTAGTGAACATGGAAACATCGTCATCTTCAGTTAGCATTGATTCATCTCTTAAGTCCATGTAATTTGACAAATGACTGTGGTTTTTGAGGCTCATTTTCATATTCAGTTAATGATATATTTTGCTGAAAAAGTAACTTTTTCCTCAGTTGTCTCATATCAAAACTTTTGAATCTTCTTTGCATTTTCATGAACATCTACATGATTAGTAAATGAAATATAGGAAAAAATGCATAACATTGAATAATGAAAAATACATATAGGATAACATAATAAATGGCGATAACTCACTTGAGAAAGGTTAAAAAGAAAGAAAAATCCATTTGGGAGCTGTCATAAATGTCTTAGTTGCTTAAGGTATTATGACATCAAGGCTCCTGCACATCAGCTTATGAAACTGAATCATGAACCAAACACACATGACCTTTTATATCTATTTTCACCTTAATATCATTAAAACGTAAAAATAAGTAAATTCACATAGCATATTACTAATCTTAAAGCCTGTTAATTTTCCATCGTCTCATCAAAACAGGATTTCACACCATTTGTCATGCACTGATGTGCTTATTTGATATTTGTGTTGGTGTCTGTGCTGGACTGCTGAGAGGTTTTTCTTTCCAAACTAACAATATTAACATGATATAGCTATGATTATGTAAAGAACTTGTATCAGACATTTTCGGTTTTCAATTTTGTTCTTTTACTGAATTATTTCACACTAAGATAAAAGGGTTTTGTGTTATAAGTAAATACATGAAATACATTTACAAGTTGGAAGGTTAACTGTTAACCCTTTAAATCCTGAGCCTTAAATGGTCTGCCTGGACTTTTTTTTTTTTCTATTTTGACCATAAAAACATTAGAAAATATGCTGTGAGCCAATTTGCCCATTTTTCCAGAGCCCTTTCCCCCCCCAAATTCTAGCAATCATTTACAGTCTTTACATGTTATAATTCTGCTTAAACGGATTTCTTCAGCTTCTTGTACAGGTGTGAGTGAAATCGCCATAATAATTCAATAAAGCCTATAAAGCACAATGTCTCAGGTTTCAGGAACCTTTGAAATTTTTCCAATTATACAAACAGTGAAAGAGTTAAAGTCATCCAAACTGCATATGTGCAGGGTGTGTCAGCGATGACACATCAGGTTTTAAAGAGTTAAATTCAATAATTGCATTATGAATTAGTTGTGGTTCAAAGCTAAAATTCGGAAAAATGTATTGTTTGATTTTTATGTTAAGGTAGCGATAAATGTGTAGACGCACTTGAGGGCTAGGATTGAATACGTTTGTACTTCTTCCTACTCCTTTTTGACCATACAAATTTAGACTTGCATGTACTTGAAGACAGATTCTGTTCGTTTAAATGTTAGTTTGTTTTTATTTCATTTTGCCTTGTTTTGTTTTATTTGTTTCTTTGAATGCTCGAAATAAAAAAATAAAATAAAATAAAATGACCTAAAATTATTTTTGTAGTGATTTACAAATCAATTTTTCTCACTGTTTAACTTTTCCCAAGTTATTTGTTATCATTTTAAGGTAAATATTATCACCATTATCCACTGCATATTGCCTTTTCCACTGAAACTCAAGTATTTTTCATCATTTAATTTACTGATCATGTAGCTGTTCATAAAAGCTCTGCATAAATTCAAAGGTTATAATATCAGGGAAAAGAAACAAGAAAAAGATAATATTTCAGCACAATACATCATTAACTGTACATAATAACTGTCTGCAACCACTGACGTTTGTCAAACTACATGGGTTTTATTGGTGAATCAATGTTGCAGAAGATGACAGCGTTTTCATGTTCACTATGGAGCGTCTAAATGTCTGAATGACACATATTTTGACAATGATGAAAAGCTGAGAGATTGCATTTTACACTAATTATTTCAACGTATTGATAGGATTAGTGGTTCTGAAGTTATCAAACATTTTATGTCAGTAGATGCTTTTGGTCGCTGGCAGCTGTTGAGGTCTTTGAGGATTAACAGTGTAGTTTGTTTGAAGTTTAAATGGGTGTTTCGCTTGTGGTAATGGCAGTTACTCTTCAGAAATTCTAAAATTGGATTGTATGGGGAAATCCCTTTGGGTCTTGGATTGTGATTGCAGTAACAGCTTCCAGGCCAGCCTACAAATATACACCATCCCTGTGGATATCTATGGTCAGTTGTGTGCTGTTATTATGACACAAGGCTAATTTGTACTTATAATGTATGTTTACATGAGTAAATCATTTGACGGTTGCTACGCCACTTCTGCTATGTTTAGAGTCTGTACAGTAAATGGTTTGTCATGTGAGCAGATAGGCTTCCACTTCATCCTGTGGTCATGAGCTGCTTTGAGAAAAATTTCATTCTGAAAGGTGATGCCCTGATAAGGCAGACGAGTCTCTGGATGATTCTCCTCTCTGATTTGTGACTTGGATACACCAAAGGAATGTGCTTCCTACAGAACAGTTAAGTTAGTCATGAGTTCAGGACTTACACAAGACCAGTGTCCTGCATTTGTGTGTGTGTGTGTGTATTTTTGAATATGGTATTGAACCCATAAAGACCCAAACATCCCCCTTTGACCAAAATTATCTGATGTTAAACTTTTAATACCTGCTGATCCACTCATCCTCTCAATACATGTGAATAATTGGTGTGAAATTCAGTTTGCCATCTTGCATGGAGATAAGCCTTGGCCTCATTGATGGGGATGCACTTTCCTAATCTGTATGAAAGCTGCAGTATAAATAAAATATGACTAATTGAAAACTTGAGATCACTTTCACACCTACTTTGTCTGGTTCAGGCTTTCATACTCTGTCCACTAAATGTGGATATTTTTTCTAAACAGAAATCTTCTTGCTCTGTGCGACTTCCGTTTTAGAAAAAGTTTCTGCCCTCACGATAATACAAAAACAACTCCAAGCTGGACCAAATGCTCAGAAAAACCATAGTTGGTGTTGTTCAAACTAGATAATGCTGGACATAGCAGACAAAGAGGATATAATCTGTCATGACAGTGAGCCAGAACAAGTACAGTTGTAAAGTTAACTTTCTTTGTTAAATTAAGTAATGGTTGGGGTTGTGGAAGTGTCTTCTTTACATGATGTGGATTTGTCAATAATGTCGGTCTGATCCATCTCCTGAAGGGATCTGTGTTGACCTCAGCCGACTGCAGCCATACCCTGATTTATACACCTGGATTTGATGTTGAAAATGTAGAAAATCTACATGTTGGAAACAGTTATTAGTGGAAAAAAAGGAATAAAAAGACTGAATGGGAGAACAACATGGTGGTTCCCCATTTGAACATGTAAAATGTTGAACAAAATATAACTGGTCTTACCAGAATTTGAATCCTGGTCTCTCACATTGCAGACTGTAGCATTACTGAGCGATCCTTTCATGTGAACTTCGGAATGCAAAGTTATGCGTCCCAAAGCTCTCCTATCTCTTGTATTAGAGGGGAATCTACCAGTGTTGAAATTACGTGAGCCAGAGAGAGCTCAGCTCCCATAGAGTGAGGGCATGGCCCCCATGAAAGCAAGAAAGTCAAAAATCTGTGGGGGTCCCTCAAATGTTGAATTAGATATTGACCATAAATAAAGCAAATTTTCCATCCCTGTGAGGTAGTAGTATCATGAAAGATGTTCAATCAAAATGTAGGATAATAAGGAACCTTGGTAGGGCAATTCTCAGGGCTGATGTAAAGATCAGTATCGGCTGCTGATCGAGCATTTTTTAGACGATTGGATCGGATTTAGTCACATGATTAGAGAAAAAAATATTATTTGAATCCTGGGGTCTACTGCACACATGCAAATATGATGAGAGTCTATATCGTAAAGAGAGTTAAATCTAAACAAGACTAAAGTCTAATCATGAAGAGACAACTGTGTATTTAAGCAGCATTTAGGTCTGCATGAAAAACAAACGGGCAGCCATAGAGGTGTGTAATGTATTATTATGCACTCTGAACTATATAACTGCATGGACTGAATATTAAATATCTTTGAGTGGTCATGGAACACAGCCAGTGATTGAGTGAAACACACAAAGTTGTCAAACATAGGCCTATACCTTTATAGTATCCTGTTATTTCTAATTTTAAAGGCCACTCTTTGCTTTGGTTCCAAACATGGTCACATTAGTTAGTGTATGATTATTATTATTATTTAAAAATACAGTTTTAACGTAATTTGAAGCAGTTATAATGTTAATTTTGCTTCACTTTGGCGGGGGGGGGGGGGGGG